>OVBI01003251.1:0-13647 GCA_900406495.1 Sisymbrium altissimum
TATACCATATATCAGAAATATATATATATATATATATATATATATATTTTTTTTTTTTTCATCTAATTTTATTGATAAAACCAAAGTTACAACATTAAGCCGGTAAGGTCAACACCTTCCGGAGACTAAAGGCGGCAAAAACAACACCTTCCGGAGACGGAAGCCGGTGAATTCACAGATCGAACATCCTGGAGACAAAGCCCAAACAAGAGAGACACACCCAAATATACAAAAGTTTAAACACATAACGTAAGACAAAGCTCATAAACTACTTTCTAATCCGAATTAACAACAATCGAAAAAGAATTTGAAAGTATGAAGTCACTAAGCATTAATAAAATCAAGGACAAGAGATCTAAAAACATCTCGAACAAACTCCCAATCTATTGAAGTTGTGAGAACAGATCTTTTAACCATCCAGAAACCGCTCTGACCCATACTTGGGTTTCGGAATCTGCCTACAGTGACTAAAATACATAACAAAATCTCCAACTGAAGGAATTCAAACCTTCCAGTAGAGCATCAGAACCAGAAGCCCAAGCTGATATAAATCTTCATCAACGCCTTCGAAAAGAGAATCGAAACAAGAAGCAACTTTGAGATGGTGAATCAACAAAATGGAAGAGCAGCCGAAGTAGACAGAAAAGACAACAGAAAAAACAAGGGAGAAGGCACAGCGGCGGAGACGAACTCTGGCGGCCGACCCAGAACAAGAAACCCTAAATCTACTCTTGAATCGCCTTTTTGGGGGAGAAGGAGAGAGAAAGTCTAGAGATGCGTTTTTCGGTCTCACTATTTCTATTCATCAGAAATATTATGACATACGATTCTTTTCAATTACTTATTTGTAAAGAATTATAAAATAAAAACATTATTTATCAAATTTGGAAATGAAAATATATTCATTCATTCCTATTATTTTGTTTCTCTTGGTTCTTTTCTTTTTTATTCCTTTTACTTTTTTTATTAGTTATCATTTAAAACTTGAGGAAATTTGGAAAAATACATCTAGAGGAGTTTATATTTTGAAAACTATACCCTTTTTTTAGTTTTTTAGAAAAATACACTTATTTATAAGTGAAATGACCAAATTATTTTATTTGAATTGTTATGTAAATTAATAATTTTAATTAATAAAACAGAAAATCCAATCATCTTTTAAAATCTTTTTAACAACAAAAACTCATCAGATTTTTTAGTTATTTAATTTTTAAATATTTTTTTTAATATCTTTAAAATATCTTATGAAAATATACTCAGAAGTTCTAAATGTTACCTCAAGTCATCAACACTCATTTTTGTTGCCATTATTTTTCTGAAATCTCAGAACATTTAATCTTCTTCCTCTTGATGGTGGGTTCTTGTTTAGTTTGGTGCTTTCATTGTTCTTTGTGGAGCAACTCATCTTATTAACTTATGGACTTTCACTACACATTCAAGAACCGTTGCCCGTGTTTTGACGACAGCTAAAGTGTTGACTGCTGTTTGTCTCTTGTGCTACTGCGTTGATGCTTGTTTATATTATTCCAGATTTGTTGAGTGTTAAGATTCGTGAGCTGTTTTTTTAAAATAAAGCTGCTGAGTTGGATAGTGAGTTGGATAGAGAGATGGGTTTGATTCGAACTCAGGAGGAAAATGGACGGCATATCAGAATATTGGCTCATGAGATCAGAAGTAAGTTAGTTAGACATACTATTAACAAAACAAAAAAAATGCTTTAAAAAAAAAAGAAAAAACTAGATAAAATATAATAATAATCTTGATTATTATATTTTCCAATTAAAAGTAGGACAAAAGTGATTTCCAATTAAAAGTAGGACAAAAGTGACTT
The DNA here is from genome assembly GCA_900406495.1 of Sisymbrium altissimum. NCBI lineage: Eukaryota > Viridiplantae > Streptophyta > Magnoliopsida > Brassicales > Brassicaceae > Sisymbrium > Sisymbrium altissimum. The sequence goes on from OVBI01003251.1 coordinate 1,832, forward strand.
ATCACATATAGGAAAGTGTAGTTTTCAAAAAATAAAAAAGAAGTGTATTTTTCAAATTTTAAAATATAACTAAGGCAATTTTCAAAATTTCCCTTAAAACTTTAGCTTAATATATATGGTCTGAATCGTGACCTAAAGAATGAATGAGAACATTGAATTCCTCTTGTTCCTAAGCAATTACACTATTCACAAAGAATATTTACTACACATGATTCTTTCTAATTCCTTATTTTGTAGAGAATTATAAAATAAAAATATTACTTAAAAATTTTGGAAAAGAACAAATATTCCTCTTAATAACTATTGTTTTGTTCTCTTTTATTCTTTTCCTTTTTATTCCTTTTATTTTTCTAATGGTTACCATTCAAAACCTATAAATTTTGAGGGTTGGAAAAAGCTAATAAGTTTAGTTTCATATAATATAAGCTGGACATTTTTAGTGATTATGAAACTAATCTTATTAGCTAACCTTATGTTATATATATCATTCATATTCCAATTTTAAGTTGTTTACCTAATTACAATGTTTTCAAACCCGACCCGGATGCTAAACCGAAAAATGTCACTGGGTTTATGGGTCAGCGGGTTGATCCGAGTCGATCCGAGCAAATCGTGGGTGAATTTGTCGAGTTCTCATTAGTAACCCATCTTTTAACTCTTCCTCTTCCTCATGTTTCAGAATTTTAATACAAAAAAAAATTCCCTATAATTTGTGATCAAATAATCAATAAAAGTGATTTGAAATTCAATCACAGAAAATATCTCATCTACGAATTAAAATAACTTCATGGAAGAGAAGAGAGAAATAAAGCTGGTATACGACATGTGACCTTCATCTTTCCATGGCCTACAAGATCTGAGTTTCATTTTTTATCACAATTTATTTTGTACCCAAATAAAAAAACAAAATACACAACAAAAGTAATGATGACTAATACTGTTATATGCTAGAGATATTATCTACGTCGGAAAAGTGATCGGCCTATGTCGGAGAAATAACTATGGTATAGAATTTCAGATCTAAAAAAAAGACGTTCAATTTTGGATAGGATGGTTCCGAACCGGAACCGAATAATTCCAAAACCCGGCCAGGTTTTGCGGGTTTCATTGAATTTATCCAGATTTTAACGGTTTCTTATCATCTGGGTTTTAGTGTTAGATCCAGACCGGATAGCTAGCCGGGTCGTGGGTTAACCGGTCCAACCGGCCGGTCCAGTCTGGGTCTGAAAACATTGCATAACTGTCTATGTGGTGATGCATAGAAGTTTAACATATTTAACACTCGAAATATGGCAATTTAAAATACAAACAAACACAAATCTCTTTCACCAGTCATCTTGCTTTTCCGGCAGCTTTGGCTACCAGATCTTTTCCTTTTCTTTACCACATTAATAAATATCTCCCTTGATGTCTTTCCTCATATCATTTTCATCGATCATCGAACAAACCAATCGACATATACTTCCATCAATATAGGCCTTCTTCTTCGTAACCCACTAGTAGAATTTTTTGTATAGCCACGATCTCACCACTCAGCATCGGTGGCTACACAAAATTAACCACAGATTAACCGCTGAAAGATCACTAATTAAAAAATAAAATAAAAATTGTGGTCATTTGGTAGCAAGTCATGGCTACATAGCCATTAATTAGCCAGTAAAAAATAGTGGCTATGTCTGTCACTATTTTTCCCCCAAACATTTCTTGGTTATCCAGTTACGAAAAATAAAAGGTGCTAATTAGTGATAAAGTAACCATGATATTTCCTCCAAATAATAGTGGATATACGTGTTATCATTTTAATAATATACAGTGTCAATGTAGCCACATTAGTAACCATTAAATTTTGGTGGTTTTTTTTTTTGTTAGAGATATTATGTGGCTATTCCATGGCAATGTAACCGCTATTATACTTTGTTGGCTATTTGGAGATAATAGTGACTGCTAGATCACTGTTCTTCTGTGGCTGTCCTGTGTTGTCACTTCTGAAAATAACGTTTAATTTTTAGACACATAAATTCGGTGGCAATGTAGTGGCTCTCTTCCTACATATAGATGTCCAATTCGCTTTGTCTTACATATCACAATATACAAGAAAAAAAAAATTCACTGAAAAGAAAAAAAAATTGTCTGAGAGTTCCTGTTTTTTTTTTGGTTAGTGAAAAAATTATTTTGTATGAGTAAATAATAGTGATACTTAAAATGTCATAATTTTTTTTATTCACCAGAGTGGAGGGATTAACGTATAAATCCTATCAACAATTGTGTGTCAAGTGAGTTTGAAGAAAGGATTAAAGTGTTTATTCAATTTGCTTATAATCAAGCATCTTATCAACAGCGAAACACTATATTGTGTCTTTGTGCAAGATGCAAAAATATGAAGCAGCATGATCTAAAAACTATATCCAAACATATTTTCCTAAAGGGATTAAAGGGAAATTACTATGTTTGGACGAGTCATGTATAAAATTATTATGACGTTGGCGAATCCTCGACAGCAAATTATTTCACCGGCGAAGAAGTGATGTGGGATGGTCAGGCTAATCAAAATCCAGGTTATATTTACTAGCATCTTTTAGATACAAATATTAATTTGGGAGAAGACGTGGTACCACCTTACATTCAGGAAAATATATCAGATATCATGATACCGTTTTTGAAGCTTTTGAAGCAGCTAATCAACCCTTTTACAAAAGGTGTGATAAAGGAATATCTCAGATGTACGTGGCGTCCCGTATGATGAAATAAAAATTTGAATACAATTTGGCAAAAACATGCGTGGATGAGATATCTCAAACTTTCAAAAATGTCTTCCGAAGCCAAATAAAGCTCCTGCATGATATTATGAGACGAAAAAGTTGACAAAAATCACTTGGGTTTCCTGTATACAAGATTGATGTATGCGAGGCTAATTGCATGCTTTTTTGGAAGGAAGATGATCGAGAGCTGATGCGTTGTTGGTTTTGTGGTAGAGATAGATATCATCCAAACAATGGGAACATAAAAAATATTCCAAAACAGATGATGTTTTACATGCCGATTACTGAGCGACTGAAGCGGTTTTAACAGCTAGAGAGAACAGCGTCTCATATGTGATGGCATGATGAACATATATCTTTTGAAGGAGAAATGCATTACATCCGTCAGATGGAGCATCATTGAAGCATTTCAATCAGGTATATCATACTTTTGCTGGCGAGAGTCGTAATATTTATCTAAGCTTATCAACGGATGGATTAATCCTATTAATATGAACGGTGAGGCACACTCAGTTAGACCTGTTATCGTAAGTCCTTTTAATCTACTCCCCAGTATGTGCATGAAAAAAAATGTTTTTTTTCTTTTCTGTGCTGGTTCCTGGGCCAAAACATCCGAAAAAGCCTAGATATTTATCTTCAGCCATTGATTGAAGAATTGAAAAATTTATGGTGGGATGGTGTAGAGGCATTTGACATTTCGAGAAAAGAAAAATTCAAGATGCGAGTAGCACTGATATGGACAATCAGCAACCTCTCTGCGTAAGGCATGCTCTCTGGTTGGATGACACATGATTGTTTAGCGCGTCCATATTTTCTAGATGATACAATCTTTTTTTGTTGGAAAATGGAAGGAAACATATTTGGTTTGATTGCCACAGAAAGTTTTTGCCTGCAGACCATCCATACAGAAAAAATATTCAAGCATTTAGACGGGGTAAAGCACTATGCGGATCATCAGTCCTTTGCCAAGATTGAGTACGATATGGTAATAAATCCTATATGGTATTTTCCCTTTTAGTATAAGTTGTGTTGTTATAAAATATATATTTTCTTGCTATGATTTTGCAGATGGTTAAGGTTGGTGATATGAATCCCCGCCTTTCATAGAACTTGTGAGGAAGACACATACCCGCAAAGATGGAACTTTTGTACACCATCGTGCTGAGACTATTGTGACAGAAGTGGAGTTATCTGCTACATAACTTATATCTTCTTCTGCTGAATCTTCTGTTCATACTCTTTCTCGGGCTCTTCTGAATCAAGCTTATATCAAGGTTATTAACATTCTCATTCACTAAGTATTAGTTTTTTTTTATTTTTTCTTTCACATGTTGTTTTTTTTTTTGCTATAGTTAATGCTTACAAGCTATAGGTTTTATTTATATTACTTATTCTTACACGTTTTTCTTTCTTATGTTCACAGCATATAAAGCCTAATAAAGATCGCATATTTGGACTCGGCAGTGCTCAATACATGGATTTTGGTCCCTCTGATTCTGTCCCTGTTTCTCAGCACGCAACTTTGACGCTGAAATGTACATTTCTGCTTTGGAAACTAACTTCCAAACTCTACGCAACAATGTAGATGGGTTGAAGGAAGAGTTTACTGCTGTCAAAGGGGATGTCACAATTTTAAAGAATCACCTGGAAGCGGTGAAGGAAAATGTTGTGACAATACTAGCTGCAATCAATTTAGTTATACAGAATCTAGGACTCAATTCAATCACATTCCCAACAGTAAGTCCTCGTGCACAAAACACTGCTCCACCTGTTCATGTCCCAGTCCCTGCTCCGCCTGCAGTCCCAATAAGACACTCTACTAGAAGTACTTTTCCTGGACATGGACAGAATGCAACTAACAAAAATCCACACCACAATCTGCACAATTGGTGTGACACTTTTGAAGGTTATTCTCAGGAGTAGTAGTCATCAAGCTCTTGGCGTAAAAATAGTATTAACTAATCTGATGCTTTTGGATAGTATTGACTAACGATCTGATGTTTTTTTCATTTTTGGGTAGATTGACAAAATTAAGTTCTTTTGTAATATGCAACCGGGTTATCTTATGAACTTCACCTAATATATTTTCTATATTCAGGATTAATATCATATTAAATTAATATATTAATTAAGTTTGTTAACTATAATATTAGTTTATTAATTATAATATTTTTTGTAATTTAATTTTTTATTAAAAAAATACAACAACCTAGCTACTGTGATTAAATAGCTAGATGACTTAGGTTTTAGTGGTTAACAAACCACTGAGTAGCCACTTTTACTGTGGCTAAATTGTTACTGTTTAGTCATGATAAAAACATGGTTGTGTTGCCACTAAATTTCCAGAATTACTAATGGCTATCTAATGACTTTGTAACCACAACTATTTTGTGGTTATTATGTGGTAAATTAACCACGGAAAAATGGAGTGACAGGTTCATGGCTTTATTTCATTACATAGCCACAAAAAGCTATTAATTTATTTGGCCATGACACTATAGGCATGAGAAACTGTTAATGGCTAATAGCGGCTACTTCATTCTATAGCCACAAAAATTTTGCTTTAGCCGTTGAATTGTCATTAGCTATTTGGATCTGTTTTACTAGTGATTATCCATAAAAAATAGTGATCTCATTAGCTTGCTCACTCTTTGGATAGTTATGCATATTCATAAAGCCAATAAAACGGTTTCATTAGGGTGTTTCCTCTCTGTGGGACTTGGGAGAGTAACCTTTCGGTTAGTGCATTTCGATATTGCTGTTGTATTGTTACTGGCGTTTGCTAGTGCAGTCCACGTCTGGTATTTGTCTCCCATCGGTTTCAAAAGGTGGTTATGTTTTTTGATTTCTTCATTAAAAAGTCTTGATCGAAACCGCCATGGCACTGGATTAGGGGCCTGATAGTGAGTATATCCCTCTTCTCTAATTAAAATGTTCTACGTTTGATGATGGCTGCACGGTGGTGTCTATGTTTTATGATTTGGATCTAAAATGAAACAGAGACGCAATGCAAAGATAAAGGAAGACGCATTCCGATGGAGTGATGGAGAGGTAAAGGTTATCAAGCTTTTGTCTTTAGATTGATTTCTTCTTCGTTTCATGATTTGAAGTTGAAGCCCTTATAAATTCGGACTCAAATTCAGTTATTGCATGTTACTCTATGGCTGGATGAAAAGGGAAAGTCACACCTATATTAGATGTCCAGAAGGAGTATATGCAATGTTGAATTTGTAGGGAAGATAGTTTAACGGTTTAGATTGGGGTTCAGTTGAAGACTACGATAGTTATAAGTCTTTCTTACGGACTAATTAGCATCAGATTGTTGCAATCTCAAAATTAGTATTAAGGTATAATAAAATTTACCAATGCAATTAAGATACTGGGTATCAAAAAAAAATTTACCAATGCAATTAAGATACAACCTCAAAATATATTTAAACAAAAAAAAAAAAGAATCGTATTGGAATTAAAGTGTCGGGAAAATATAGAATGTGTCTGTGAAGAATAACTTTACTTTGATCTCTTCTATTGTTATTTTATCTTGTGATAGTTCTTGATACACGTTTGATTCTTAATATATTTATTAATTTTTGTTTACTTTTGATTATTCAATTTTAGCGATGGATATATTCTCCATGCATGCTTAGGCTGCCACTACACGTATAAACTAAAACCAATGCAATACACACGAGATTCTTTTTCGGACATCTTTATTGGTAAAACATTATTCTCTTCGTTTTTAAGTATTTTCTCTTTTCGAAAACATGTCGTCGAGTTGTAAAGAGTAGTTCACTTTAGTTTTTAAAATCTGCAATTTCCCTCTCTTTTCGATTTTTGCTTTCTTATGGTGTTTCCATTTAAATAATTTTCTTCGTTAGGTAGTTTCCAAGTTATCACATATGCATACTCACACGTTAAGAATATGGTGTTGATTAAGGCTTCTATATATTTATGGATAAACTAATTTACGCTAATTGTTATATAAAGATCATTAAGCTCTTGTGTACAAACAACCATTCCCTCTCTGATAAACATCTCAACTCAAACCCATCTCAGAAACCCTTCCTTACAACCCAGGAAACCTCTTCCAATACCCTTATACAGAGAGCTTCAAAATAAAAATGACGACGATGGCTGAACTGTGGACTAACACAGGCTCTGCTCTAGCAACCCTAATGTTCATATACACAATCTTCAACCAATACTTCCCTCACTTCGGAGAAAAACTCGAGCCATTCATTCAACGCATCCTCGCTCTATTCGACCCTTACATCCAAATAACATTCTTTGAATACACAGGACAGAGCTACAAGCGAAGCATGGTCTACGATGGTATTCAGAACTACCTCAGCAAAGATACCTCTGCTCGAGCCAAGAGGCTTAAGGCCAACACTGTCAAAGGAAGCAAATCTCTTGTGCTTAGCATGGATGATTATGAGGAGATAACTGACGAATTCGAGGGCATCAAGGTTTGGTGGCAGTCGAATAAGGACGAAACCAAGAAGGAATCTTTTTCGTTTTACCCTGACGCTAGTGAGAAGAGATATTACGTGCTCAGGTTCCATAGACGTGACCGAGAAGTAATTATAAAGAAGTATATTAACCATGTTATACACGAGGGGAAGACAATAAAGATGAAGAATAGAGAGAGGAAGATTTATTCAAATAGCTCGAGTGAGGACCACGGAAACAAGACAAAATGGAATCATATTGCCTTCGACCATCCCGCCACGTTTGATACTCTAGCTATGGACAACAAGAAGAAGGAGGAGATCAAAAGAGATCTGATCAAGTTCAGTAAGAGCAAAGACTACTACAAGAAGATTGGCAAAGCATGGAAGCGAGGGTATCTTTTGTATGGACCACCCGGAACTGGCAAATCAACAATGATTGCTGCAATGGCAAATTTCTTGGATTATGATGTTTATGATCTTGAGTTGACAACGGTGAGGGATAATACACAATTAAGGAGGCTATTGATTGACACTTCGGCGAAATCTATTATTGTGATTGAAGATATCGATTGTTCACTTAATCTCACGGGACAAAGAAAGAAGAAGGAAGAGGAAGAGGAAGATGGAGACGAGAGTAAAAAAATTCTCAAGAAGATGATGGAAAATGAAGATGAGAATACAGAGAGCAAAGTTACTCTATCAGGGTTATTGAATTTCGTAGATGGGTTATGGTCAGCTTGTGGTGGCGAGAGGATCATTGTATTCACTACAAACTTTCTGGACAAGCTAGATCCGGCTTTAATTCGGAAAGGAAGAATGGATAAGCATATAGAGTTGTCGTATTGCTGCTTTGAAGCGTTCAAGGTATTGGCAAAAAACTATTTGGATGTGGAGCAGAGTGAGCTTTTTGAGGAGATAAAGCAGCTGTTTGAGGATGAAGAAATCAAGATGACACCAGCGGATGTTGGGGAGAATCTGTTGCCGAAATCTGAAGAGGAAGGAGCAGAGACATGTTTGAAGCGTTTAATCGAAGCGTTGAAAGAGGAAAAGGAGGAAGCGAAGAGGAAGGTAGAGGAAGAGGCAAAGCAGAAGAAGGAAGAGGAGGAAGAGAAAAAGAAGAAAAAAGAAGAGGCAGGCACCATTTTAATTAATAGGTCAGAAACTATGAAGGAGAAGAATAAAAAGGGTGCAGAGAATGGTGAGGAGGAGCATTGAATTTAATTGAATCTTTATTGTTGCTTTATATTAAGAGAATCTATATTGCATTGTATTATTATTTATTACTGTCAAAGCATTGTACTCTCGTCGTCCATTATACTACTACTATTATTATTATGACAATTTACGTACAGCACAAGTAATACACCAGACATGTATGAAAAAAAAATAACTAGCATAAAGAAATTCTTCTTTGTAGACAGGATTAAAAAGAAAAAAAAAACAATTGGGTCAACGACATAAATGGCAAACCAAATTAGGAATCCCACATATTGTTTTTAGAAACCCAAGCAAAATAAGTATTTACCCATGAATCCATCCTGATATACTCTTTTAGAATATCTTTATAGTAGAGTTCTCAAAATTTAAATAAACAAAAATAAAAATAAAATAAGAGAGAAAGTCTGAAAGTTTTTCGTGTGAAAACTTCTCAGATATTCTCAGAAACTCAACTTTCCACCTGACACTTATTTATTGATTTAATTATTATTTAAAAATTAAAACATGACTACATAATTTAAATACTAATATTTTTTTTTTTAAAACTGATACCGTTTCTACCGATAATATTGCTGTTAGAATATCATTAATGCTAAGTTTCTCCACTGGTATCTAAGCAATATATAATTGAAAAAAAAATGAAAAAAGAGGAGATAAGAACATGATTATTGCAAGATTCTAAATGGATTTCTGATAAACTTTTTAATTAGAAAAAAAAAAGAAAAAAAAGAAGAAAGAAAAAGAGATGAGTTCAAGGAGCATCTCCAATGGTTAGAACCCCTTTATGGATTTTAAAGATTGTTTTAATTATAAATTTTAAGGTTAGAATCTTTCTAAAATGTAATTAAAATTGTATGGTCCAATGGTAAAACTCCTTTAAGGTTCTTAAAGGAAAAATTTTGGCTTGGAGAACCTCGGATCAGAGACGGCAATAACAGGACTACTGAAAGCAGGGCTAGAGCTAAATGATCAATTAACTTGCATGTGCTGCTTGTATCCATACTCAAAAAAATTTTGCGGTTAGGCAAAACCGAGCGACAAAAGCCAGTGAAAGAAGATTAAGTTCCAATCCCTTTACAAAAGCAAACAGAATTTCATCAATTCGACCAGTCCCCAAGCAAAATCAACTTCGTCGTCCTTTCAGCAATTCTCAAAACTCGCAATTGATTTGCAAATATGGGTGATTGATTTTTATTCTTCATGGCCTTCAGTTGTCAGACTATCGGAGAAAGCAAAGAGAAAAAAGAGACACAAGAGAAGAAAGAGAGAGAGAAGAAAAAGGACCAATAAAAAAACAACACGTATGGGGTTTCTAATATTTCTAAAAATGCCTTATTCAGAACCGCCTCTATGCTTTTCTTCCTTTTTTTATTCTTTTTTTTTAACTTTTTGGTTTAAAATCTTTACTCAGAACCTCCGTTGGAGGTGGTCTAAAACGAAAGATTTTAGAATTCGTATTTATATAGAGTTCTACACTTGTGATTTTACTATTGGTCAATATTTTCTAATTTAACTAAATTAAAAAAAAAATAAATAAATTTGTGAAACTCTTTAAGAGACACATGGCTAATCATGATTTTAGGTTTGAAGAGAGATGAGAGCATGGTTATTCCAGAGTCTCTCAAAATAGGATTCTCATAAATTTAATATTATTATTTTATTTATTTTTTAATAATTTAATTAAATTAGAAAAGATTGAACCAACAGTAAAAATGTAAGTGTAGAACTCTATCTAACCATGAGTTATAAGAGCATGATCAATGGTGGATTTTTATAAGAGTTCTTAGAATACCTCCAATGGTAATAGTGTTGTAATAGAGTTCCAAAAGTTTTTATATTAATATTTTAATACAGATTTTGATTTAATTATATATAATTTTTTTTAAAAGATTGAGCCTATCATATGTTAACATTTGTAGAGACTTATGAAAAAGGTTCTAATGTAGAGACTTTTAGAGTTGGTTCTAATGTCTTTTTCCTCCTTTTTCTTTATTTGTATTTTTTTAATACATTAGAGATTTAGGTTGAACTCCCCCCCCCGTTGGAGGTGGTCTTAGTATTTAAATAAATAAAAAGAATACAAATGAAAAATAAAGAGTATAAAAGTTTCTTGTTTGAGAACTTTTAAGAAACTCTTAAAACCCCAATTTTACACGTCTTTTTTCTATTGGATAATTTTTTTTTTTTTTTGACAACAAGATAAAAGAAATTAAAACTTAAGAAAAATGATTCATCCAAGTTGGTGGAGTTGAAGCTATGTATGTCATCGCTGTAGGATGGACTCGAGCACTCCGTGCCAATTTGTCCGCCTTTTGATTTTGTGCGCGTGGAACAAGCTCCAGTCTGAAAGTTTCGTAACATTATTCCATTCCTCAAATGCGTCTAGGTGTTGTGAGAAAACAGGCCAATCGTTAGGGTTAGAAACCATCTTTACCACTTCAGAACAATCAATCGCAGATGTAACATGGCGATGGAAAGTAGATACACATTCCATGACCCAAAGTAATGCCTCCATTTCTACATGCAACGAGGATAGACTATGATCCAAATTCCAAGTTCCCATCATCCTCTCTATCGTGCCTTCCTTACTGCAGATCCAACCATTTCCTGAAAAAAAAATATTAGTGTCCTTCCAAGCCCCATCCATATAACACCACCAGCCTTCTTTCTCCAGCGAAACCCGTGGAGAAATTAAAACTCGTGGCTGAGTTCCTTCTTCCGACACTTGAGCCTCTTCCCAAAGCTTACCTTCTGTCTCTGCTAAACGCAATATTTATAAATATAAAAATTTCTAAATAATTAAAATTTAATTATATAATAAAAATATTTAATTTTTTTTTTTGAGAAATTTGTAGAAGTTCTCTGATAAAGATGCTCTAAAGTCTTTCTTTTTAGTCTTTCTTTTTAGAACTCCATTTCTTTCTCTCTCTTCACTTTTTCTTTAATTAAAAAATTGATTAGAATCTCATTTAGAACTCTACAATAATCATGTTCTGAGAGCATTGGTCTTAGGACGAGGAAATTTTGTTACAATTTAAGAACCCAAAATAGCAAGTGTCTTCTATTCAATGGTTGAATTGAATTAAAAAATAAAATAAAACTATATAATTCAAATATCTTTTTAAAAAAAATGAAATTTGAGAAGTTTTTATATGATAATGATGCTCTTACGTGCTCCTATCCATATAATAGCATTTGAATAAATTGTATTACGTGCTCCTACCCATATTATGGCAGCTTTACTTTTATTAATCAGCTGGTCTAATGTAGTTTGTAGGTCATTAATTGGCCATTTAAATCATTTTTGAGATAATAGTATCCACTCATTAGAATTCATATTAAATTGTATTGTATATATGTCAAATCTAAATTTGATAGAAATATA
>OVBI01003253.1:0-13636 GCA_900406495.1 Sisymbrium altissimum
GAATGTGGGATGGCAGAAAATTTGAAGAATTACGGGTTGATTCAATTAAGATAAAAAGTATATAAGGTAACACTTCATCACTTAACCATTCATGAAGGAAGTTGTGATGTAGCTGTCTTGTTTCCTCATAATTGATCANGTTGATTGATCTAAAAGTATATTAGTTGAGAAAAAGAAACTGCAGATACCCAATTAAGTGATGCGATGTTCCTAGCAAAGAAAGTTGTACCGAAACTGGTAATGACTATACTAAATCCGATAAGGTATGTAACCCCGTCAGAGCCAGACAAAGATTTTTGTTAATACGTGTTTTTATATTGCGTTCAGTGCCCATTTCAGGTCATGGGCGCCCTCATCGGATTCCAGTAGTCAGTTCATTTCAGAGCAGTCATCATGAATGTAGCGAGATAAGTATGCTTCTCGATGCAATTTACTTTGCATTTTCTTGAAATTTAAACCAGTAGTGGCTAATATCATGACTTTCAGATATTTCAAGAGGAATGTGCTTCTTGGAATATAAAGATAAGTTGGGATAAATTCTGTAGACTTGCTTCAAAGAAATTTGAAATTTACACTTTGGTGTTCTAGTGATCTAGTGATCACTATGGAAGGTTGGCAGATCGCTCCATAAGTTGGTTTTCATGTCTTCTACACAAAGCTTTCCGATCATATGCGCATCCTAATATATAATCTGTAATTATTTTTTCTTGTGATGGCTTGTCATAGGTGAAGAACCCGTAGCCAAATGTTGATGCTCACTGTGGGGTGTTACTGAATCATTATGGTTTACACCAAGCGTAGACTTCTTTGTTCATTGAGTGTTATTATTGTTAAGCCTTAGGTTGATGTTTCATCAGTCTGTCGACTAACTTTCTCTATAGACTATGACCAAGACAAGCGTATGTCGTTTCAGCTTTTGTTTTGCCTTCTTTTTTTTTTTCATTCACATGCTTCATGATGACATTAAAGGTGCTGGCGAGGTTCTTAATGAAACAGTCTGTCCCCCTTAATGGATGCAAATCTTAAACTCTCACCTCATTCTTAGCCGTCGAAAAATGTGAGCTTATTTGCAAGGTAGAACCAAATTCGTCTTTTTTTTTTGGGAGCCTAAAGAAATGTTCTTTGTTATGAGTTGTTTTGCAGGTACAAGGGAAGTTTGACGTACAGATAGAAAAATCTGGAGATGGTGCAAAATGGCGTCGAACATTTGGTCAAGAAATACATTCTCCACTTCTTCGGGCATCCACGAAACATGTTGCTCTGAAATAAAAACTCATTTAAGAATATTGCTTGTAGGAAGGAGATAATTGGATTAATTCATACTAGAAGACATTCTCATTACCAAAAAAACGTCGCATTACTCACTCTACAGGTTAGTTGGATTGTGTAGTATAACTATATACTCGTTGTTAAAAATGTTTTTATTAGTTAACTACATTATTTCTAAAATTCTCAGGATTTGAAAACGGGGAAGTTCTTTTAAGGTTCTCACTTATTCCAGGTTCTTACTCGTCCTCTATTTTCGTTTCCACCGATTATAGTTGTACGATAGTTAGTTACTTTCAAATGGATTCAATCAGAGAAACGTGGATACTTCAAATTAGATAGAACAACTGATTCAGGAGATGCTCAAAAGGAAGTCTATCTACGTTGATTAGACAATTATTCTAGATTTCTAAGAAAGGATACATGTTTAAAATACAAATTTGCTTTGTTGCAGGAGAATGTTGAAGGAAATCCCAACAAAAATGTATCTGAAACTAATTTTTCTTGTAAATCCTGTGATGGCTTGTCATAGGCCAAATGTCGTACATTCATTAGCTTCAATAATTTTGTATAATATGCCATCCTTTTTTACTCTTCTCTCTTGGCATTCTTTCAGCTTATGTAGACAAATAGAAAAATATATGGGATGGGTGTAACATGATCCTTTTGGAAGAGCTAAAACTGTTACTTTTGATGATCTGTCTTAAAGGTTAAGGATGATAGACTACGGACAGCTGGAGAAGCTTCTCAACGAAGTACCAAGGAATATTGGGTGAGACATTTTAGTATTATATTACTTAAAGAGTCTCCCTCTGCAGCTTTAAGAACTTGTGCAGGTTTTTCATCGATGCTCTTTCTTTTCCTCTCTTTTAATGACCATTTTGTAGCGATTTGTCTGGAGAGAATTGTTTGCCGCTGGTTTTGTTAGCAGCTGAATGAGGCTAACCTAAAGCAGTTAGTTAGGAGCTTGGAGATTTTGGCGAGACTACTCAATTTGGTACGTTCTTTGTTAAACTACTAAAAAACCAAGCATGTTTCCCGTACTATGGTTGTGCTAGTGTTTTGAAGCCTAGGCGAATAAATAGTGTTCAGTAATGAGTTAGCTACATCAACTGAACAATCTGTTAGCGTTCTTGGAAATATGATGCGTAGATTTCGTTTCATCTAAACATTAGTTTCAAGCTTACGTGAGGTTGGATAAAGAGTCGTACGTTAGAAACAACATGGACCTACCTCCGTGTTTGATATTGTTGCGTTGTCCTGTCACATAAGCTTGATTTTCTCAATACTCTTCTTAGGGAGAGTTTATGGAACATGATGAGAAGCCTCTTCCCATTGATATTCTTCTTTCCCTTTAATGAAATGTCCTGAATCTGTAGCTTATTTACCAAGCTGTATGACAAATGAGATGTCTCGCTGCACTTGTTCGATGGGAATAGCTCAACAATCTCTGCAAAGAATTGGTTACTTATGCTTATGCTATATTCGGTGATACGTCTATATTACTACGTGGACGTCCTATGGCTTTTTGGGAGTATATTAGGCTGCAAATGCTGCGTGGAATATGGGAGAGTGGGATAAAATGGCGGAATATGTGTCTCGGTTAGATGATGGTGATGAAATAAAGCTTAGGGGTTTAGCAATCCCTGCTTCTAGTGGCGATGGAAGCAGTCATGGCACATTCATCAGGGCTGTTCAATTAGTTCGGAGGGCGAAGGTACACTTTGAACATACTTTTATGCTTTACATCATAGCAGGCTTTCTTAAAATTTATGTAAATGCGTGCCTTTGGTTATTTGTCTTTTCCAATTTAGTATGATGAGGCGACTTTTCCAATTTATTTGTCTTGCCACAGAACTTGCAGCGCTGGTAAGTTTTTCATAATGATATCAACATTTTCTTATTAACTTTTATTCATTTTTATGCATCATTTATTGTGTTTAAGGATTAGAAGTAAAACAGCAAGGATATTTGTAACTAGTCTTAGCATTTTCCATTATGTCTTGAAACTTTTGAGTACATCATGGGCTGTTGGAAGTACAGAAAAGAATTAAGGACATCTTAGTTTCATTTTTGAGCTTTATTAGATAACATTATGTGCATGCTATTGTTGGGTACCTGTCAGTAAAAGCATCACGTAATCACAATGGTTGCCTTCTTAGGTGCTCTTGAGTATTTCTCACGTGGACTGAAAATTTGTACCTGTCTTTGTCCATTTGTCGATAATTGCGCGTCTGCAGATTTTGGAGAGCTATGAACTGACGTCCAAACAGCATTGGAAACAGGATTCACTCATGGCTTGTTGTGTTGCCTCCAATAATTGCTAGGAACTGATCCAGTCTCTTCGCATCCACATAGGAGAAAACCACCCACAGGTTTGCGATTTTCCATTTATCTAAACTTTAAAAAAACTTTCTTTGTCTTACGAATTTATGATGGGAATTAAGAAATATTATTATTAACAACAATTAAGTGTCACACTAAGTACTAACTCCAGAATTCATGCATAGTTACTCTTTGACTTATTTTCTTCCAATTTTTTTAAGGCATTTATGTATCCCCTTCTAGTTGCATGTAAATGAACAAGCAATCTTGGGAGAGCTGCAGCTCAAGAGGTCGTTGATAAAGTTCGCCAGCACAGTGGTGCATTTGTGGATCAGGTTAGTAGTCATTTTCTTGTATTTAGCATTGTCGATTTATTTGAAATATGTTATTGCAACTGAGCGAATATGTGACCCTTTTCCTCTACCCCCACATCACCCAAAAAAAATCAGGCGCAACTTGTATCACATGAACTTATCAGTGTTGCTATACTTTGGCATGAAATGTGGCATAAAGCTCTAGAAGAAGCTAGTCCTTGTAGTATGGTGAACATGACGTTGAAGGAGCTGAAAGTACTTGAACCATTATATGAGATGCTTGACGAAGGTGCAAGAAAGGACACTACGACCATACAAGAGAAAGCATTTATAGAGGTGGGCTACAAGTTAGTGTTTCTCTTACACTTGCAGGCCTTGGGCTGTGTCTTCTCGTTATTTGTGATTTCAACTTTCTCTTGCACATAACTGTACAGCATTGCAGGATCCTTTTTATTTATCTTTCTATGTAACCTGTGGTAATTTTTCTTTCGGTGTTCAAGTATGAGACCAAACTTGGCAGGAGCAGTTGGCGATACAACAACAAAGAATGTGGGATGGCAGAAAATTTGAAGAATTACGGGTTGATTCAATTAAGAATAAAAAGTATATAAGGTAACACTTCGTCACTTAACCATTCATGAAGGAAGTTATGATATAGCTGTTTTGTTTCCTCATAATTTGATCATCTATCTTTTGATTAATCTAACGGTATATTAGTTGAGCAAAAGAAACTGTAGATACCCAATTAGGTGATGTGATGTTCCTAGCAAAGAAAGTTGTACCGAAACTGGTGATGACTACTTGTTTACAGTCATGACTATACTAAATCAGATAAGGTATCACCGTCAGAGCCAGACAAAGATTTTTGTTAATAAGTGTTTTTATATTGCGTTCAGTGTCCAGTGCAGGTCATGGGGGCCCTCATCGGATTCGGGCAGTCAGTTCATTTCACAGCAGTCATCATGAACGTAGCGAGACAAGTATGCTTCTCGATGCAATTTACTTTGCATTTTCTTAAAATTTAAACCAGTGGCCGCTTATATCATGACTTTCAGATATTTTCAGACGATTGTGGATCTCGGAATATAAAGATAAGTTGGGATAAATTCTGTAGACTTGTCATAGGTGAAGAATCCATGGCCAAATGTTGTACATTCATTTGCTTCAATAAGTTTGTATAATATGCCCTCCTTTTTTAATCTCCTCTCTGGGCATCCCTCAGCTTATGTAGACAAATAGAAAACTATATATGTGTTGGGTTTAACATGATCCTTTTAAAAGAGCTAAAAGCCTAAAACTGTTACTTATGCCTTTTGATCATCTGTCTAACAGGTTAATGGTGGTAAACTACGGACAGCTGGAGAAGCTTCTCAACGAAGTACAAAAGAATATTGGGAAGAATTGATGAGACGTTTTAGTATTATATTACTTAAAAGAGTCTCCAGCTTTAAGAACTTGTGCAGGTTTTTCATCGATGCTGTTTCTTTTCCTCTTTTATAAGGTATGCATTTTAATGACTGTTTTGCAGCCATTTGTCGGGAGAGAATTGTTTGCCGCTGGTTTTGTCAGCAGCTGAAAGAGACTAGCCCAAAGCAGTTAGTTAGGAGCTTGGAGACGGCTTTTTCATCTCCAATTATCCCTCCTGAGATTTTGGCAACACAACTCAATTTGGTACGTTCTTTGTTAAACTATTAAAATATCAAGTATGTTTCCCGTATTATGGTTGTGCTAGTGTTTTGAAGCCTAGGCGGATAAATAGTATTCAATAATGAGTTAGCTAGGTCTTGCTAAACTGCTTAGCTCTCCATTTCCTTAATTAATGGTTCTACCTATTAGTTCTTTCTACAGGAAAGCACGCGCGTCTTCTGTTGCCAAAGCTATCAACCGAACAATCTGTAACGTTCTTGAATACATGATGTGTAGATTTTGCTTTATCTTAACACTAGTATCAAGCTTACGTGAGGTTGGATAAAGAGTCATACGTTAGAATCAAAGTGAACCTACCTCCGTGTTTGGTCTTGTTGCTTTGTCCTGTCACATAAGCTTGAATATTGATTGGTTGGGATCTGTTGTCGTAGGCAGCTGTCGGCATACTGACCTATGCTCAACATCTCGATGTGCAGTTAAAGAATCATGGTAACACGACTTTTCTCAATCTTGATACACTTCTGGTTCTGCCTGAAAGGCACGCAGACGAACGATTGTGTGTGGTTACTAGTTTCTTTTATGCCAATCAGCCGAAAAACAGTAAAGCATCTCAAACATGAGAAGCTATAGCGATGGGATGATGCACTGAAGGCGTACACTTTGAAAGCATCTCAAACATCTAATCCTCATCTTGTATTAGAAGCCACATCAGGTAACCAAGTCTAATTTTTGGAGGATTTCGTGTTTTTTTCCCCATATAATCTAAGGTTTTGTGAGTGAGTATGCTTCTCGATGCAATATAGTAGCTTGCTTGTGAGATTTATGACCATTTTCTTGAAAGTTAAAGCAACGTTCGAGAATATCAAGGATTACACGAGTAAGGGAATTATGCATCGCAAGTCCAATTATAATTATCAGCTCATGGAATTTGAAGATATGTTGGGACAAATTCTGTAGACTTGTTTCAAAGAAATTTGAGTTCCATAGAGAAGAAGCTTCTTGATAAGATAGCTCGACTTGACCTTCCTCACTTTGGATGGTTCCGCTCATGTTTTTGGTCAAAGAAATGTACTCGAGTGAAGTGTTTTTCTATGGCGGCCGATACTCTGAGTTTAATTCCGCAAAGAAGCTTAACGAACTCATCAAGAAACAGATGACTCTCAAGATGTCTAAACAAACCTCACCACTCAAAGAGGAATCCTTGGTTGCGTCTAAGGAGGAAGTCACAGTCTCTTCACCTCCGTCGTCTCTAAAGCCAAAATTGTCAGTGTCTATTAAAGCTTGTTGGAAACGTAGTTCCTTGGCTGTTAGATTTACTGAACTGTTCAAGAAAAAGACTAAAGTAGTTCCAAAGACGGATGAGAAGAAGCCAGTTTCAGAGGCGGAGGAGGAAGATGAAACCTCTGATAAAGATGAGGAAACCTATTGTTTCTAAGAAGATTCCTAGAGGAAGAACAAAAGCAGAGTGCTGCAAGTTTTCTTAAGAGAATGAAAGAATTTTTTACGTCTGAAACTGTGCTAGAGACAGTGAAGGCTGATTCCTCTAGTGGAAAGAGAGGAGCTGAACAAAGAAGAAGTAACAGTAAGCATGAAAAAGTTGATGCAGGAAAAGCCATTTACACAAAAAGTAGTGGAAACCTGTTTACAAAGGAGATTCTGCTAGTTCCAGAGAGCAGCAAAAATATATATGTTCAGTGATTGTAAAAGATGTCAAACAAGCTTATAAGAGTGTTCCGGTCTGGATTGTTGTCACGCTTCTGTCTCCTGTACATGCTACTGCAGTGGAGATTGTTCTCAGGCGATAGACTTCCCCTTGTCAATTTTTAGGATAATAGGAATCCCACTGGCAGCTTTTCGAACCTATGAGAGGGTTGATTGGGAAATTGTGTCGGTGAAGGGTCAGCATTAGAAGATAATTTGAATGACTTGTTTGCAAGATATACCTCCTTAATTCGCTTCTTTTCTCGAGCTGTACTGGTTGCGTGCAAGATAGTTTGGCCTGGTTCAAGAATGAATTTATGTGCTGGGATCCCAGGAAATTCCTCTTGCCATATAATATCGCTTGGCGGAAACTGCAATGAGTTCAACGTCAGAAGAGGGTTTCAGCTTCTGAAGAACATAAAACTTTAAGAAGAGATGTAACAGTTTGATCTTACATATCTGATATCAATCCAATCGCACGGGTCTTCCAATTCCATTTTTCTAGGAGAAGTCACCAGCTGATGCATTTCCTGTTAGATTAGAATCTATATTTCTTAGAATGGCAGAGACCTAACCTGATGAAGAACACACAAAGGAACATGAAGAGATTTTTACCGTTTCTGCGTCATAGTCTCCGATGAAGAATGTAACGTAGTCGTCTTTACCATCCATTCTTATAGTCACCCAATTGTTAACAAGAGACGCAGGAGAAACATCGCCCCAGCTTGGGATACGTGAATCTTGAGGACTAGTAGAACTCGTTTCTTCCTTTTCTTTTGGAATCTTTACAGGAGCTACATTGAAACTTTCTTGCTAAGCAAACAGAAAAGAAAAATGGCAGTGCAAGTTAAAGCCAAGATCGAGTTTTCAGCTTTTGGATTTGGATACAGATGACGTCAAAACCTACAAGTTTGAGTACGTCTTTCTGTTGTTCGGCGGCAGTAACTATCTCCTCTCCCTTCCCATAAGAAGCTATCCTAAGAAACAGAGGGATTGAGAAAAAGGTTAAAGGGGAGAAAGAAGAGAAGATCACTATTTTTGCATTAGCAAAACTTTCGATTAAGATACCATTGGACCTGCGTATCAGTTTTGAGTTGATTCTCAAAATCGGTATGAGTTATGTTGGCAATGTTCCATTCGTTCTGGAGTTCTTTGATGATCATGATCCTTGGCTGAAAAAACAGAAACGACATGAGCACAACCTTCGAGAACCGAAGCAATGAATAAGAAACATGAAAGAGTAAATCGGTGTTTACGGCGGATATTGCAGAAGACTCTGCCACGAAGGCCTTGAGAACTTCGTAGTAAGCGTTTTTCTGGATTTCGTCGAGATTCACTTTCTTGTCCGTGGGGAAGAAGAAATCATCGTTATTGTTTAACCCAGGAAGTGGTTTTTTTGCAGAACCTCTCTTCTTGAAAGGGAGACGAGCTGGTTCTTCTGCAACGGAATCAAGATTAAATCACCACCGAAAACCCTAAGCTAATCCTACTCGAAAACCCTAAGTACTGGACTTTGCGATCGAAATGTTACCGAATACCGACGTACCGGCGGGAGTATCTGAGTGTTGATCTTTCTGATCCGCCATCAAAGAGAGGGAGCAATCGATAGAACAGAGGAACCTTCGAACTATCTCTGGCGCAAGAATGTGTTGCAGAAGGTAAATGGGAGAGTTTAAAGTTTTTAGGGGAAGAAGCGATATTTATACGACTTGTGGAAGACGGTACTTCAAGGTAGGGGTTATGTTACGAACTTTTACAGTTTAGGTAAATAAGTCACTATTTTTACGAGTGTGAATTTTTTTTTTTTTGGTAACAAACTAACAATTAACAAACAAGATAATTAATGAAAAGTGAAAACAGAAATTTATTGGACAAAGTTGAAAGATATCAACGACTCAATTGATAAATTAGTGAATTCGATTAATACATCATCTGGAGTCAAAATATTAATCAACAAAATAAATATCTATTTTAGGGGTTATAGAGGGTTTGAACTCTCCTTTTAGAAAGTTCAAAAGATGATTTTTATCATAATTGTTGCTAACTCAATACAATTTTTACATATATTAAATCTTTTATAATGATTTATGGGATGTCAAGTAACCCCCCACATGGCTACATCTCTCTTATTGGATCCACATTCAAACATCAGTTTTTTAGGACATCTCCATCAAGGATATTAGATAAAGTATCTTCTAATTAAGAAAAAGAAAAAAATAAAAAAAGTAAGAGAAAGATTACATATGGTCTTTGGTCAGAGAAACATGGAGACCCCTCTAGAACCTTTACGTCAAGGTGTATAGTTATGATTGGTTTAAATTCTTTTTGTTTAATTAAATAATTTATTTATATAAAATATATCAATATTTACTTTATTTGATACATTTTTAGAGTTTTAATGATGGATCTACTCTTACTTTCTATACTCAGGTGATTTAAAATTTAAAAGAAACTGGATTTCTTTGGCAATAAAAAAGGAACTAAATTGCTAATAGTCTCGACCTCGTTTGCGAAATATGTCAATCCCAAAGGCTGTCTATTGATATCTCATTGTAGGTGGTCTTCTCAAACTTGGTATTCCCTATGGCTTGCGTTTGGCGTCTGAGTTGGTTGGAAGCTCCCTCTGGCAAGATCGAAAGAGCAGGTTAGTGTCCGAAATTCTATCCGGATGGATAGGTTAAATGTAAAGACCCCCATACACAAAATAATTTTAATTGTCTAAGAAAAGGAACTTCAGAGTTATTCTTTAAGTTGAATTTATTTCTTGTATATGTGTAGAGTACGTTAATAAAACAGAGCTTTACACGATATATATTTGTACATATATATGTCTGCGTGAGAATATATGTTCCTTCGTGAACTATAACTAATATATTATTTATTTAATTCAACGAAACTTACATAAGATTTATAAATTTTTTTCTTTTAAATTTTGGCTGCTTTTCATTTAGCTTATATTTTGGGAATTTAAATCATGTAGCAACCTTCTTTCCATGAACCAACGCATGGTGGTCTAGTGGTAAAGGAGTGGTTAGTAATCACCTCCGTTACTCGGGTTCGATATGCGTTGGCCACCAGGGATTTAACATGGTCCCTGGGCCCCAGGATTAGTCGGGTGTCCGTTCGGATTGGTTCCTCAGGATCCAGATACAACTGGACAAGCTACGGTCCATCGGATCGAGCCCCAGGATTGGTCGGTGACTGTTCGGACTGGTTCCTCAGCAACCGGATACCTGGTCACCCAAAAAAAAAAAAAAAAAAAAAAAAAACCTTCTTTCCATGCAAAATATGACTTATTATTATGTATTATTTAAATGCAAATAAATTATTGCAAGTACTATATGATAATATTATATTATTTTAAAAGTAAAATTTTAACAGAAATTAGTGAATTTTTTTTAAAAAGTTCATATAAAATTGTTTGTAAGAAGAAGTTAATTAATGTGTTTTTGTTTGATAGATTCTTTTTATTCTGTTATCAATTGATGGGCTTGTTTAGGGTTTAATCTGATAATGATTAAATGATGAACTTGGAGGGGTTTATATAGGAGGCTTTGAGTGCATGGGAATTGTGCATGGAGAATCAAATAAACCCGTTACGTACATTTGCATTGATCCTCCATGTTCTCCACGTCGCTGCCTTTTTTTTTTCTTCTTCTTATAGACGAGACAACTAATCAAAACTCAATTATCCCTAATAAACAAATTAGACACATGGAGTTTTACGGCATGCATCATATTTCTTTTATATGTGTAAAATATGTTAACAAAACAGAGCTTAATTCACACGATATATACATGTACATGGCTGCTTGAAAATATATGTTCTTTAGTTAAGTATAACTAATATATTATTTTTTAATGTAATTAAACTTATAATTTACGTACAACTCATATACAAGATTTTTACTTTTTAATTCATGTGTCCTGCATTCATTAGCTTAATTATATTTTGGGAATTTAAATCAAGTAGCAACCTTCTCATATTGTTCCGAAAGAAATATAAAACTTGAAATCTGATTTGTTAGGAACAGTTTACATTGGAAATGATAAATTATTATCATTTCCACATGCATGATATTTTAGTTTTCATATAAAATATTTATTTGAATACAAAATAAATTATTGTAAGTATTATATGAAAAATAATATATTCTTCTAAAAGTAAAACTTCAAACTTCAACAGAAATGAGTAAATTAAAAAAAAAATGTTCATATAAGATTGTTTGTAAGAAGAAGTTAGTTAATTAAACCGTTTATCAAACTAGTGATTAGCATGGGGAAAAATATTCAAATTGTGGTATGAAATATGTTACGTCCAAAGACTTTCTATTCATACTTAATTCATTACAAGAAAATATCTGATATTCCAACAAATATTTCCAATGATTTTATTTTATTAATTATTTCCAATAAATTTTGAGATTCATACATCAAGATTTAGAGGAATGTGAAAAGAACGAAATAAGCAAAAAAAAAAATTTATAATTAAAATTTTTCAACCAAATAAAGTTTGTCTTTTTGTTTTCTATAATCTTACACAGAACAATAAAAATATAAAATCATTTGACTTTTTTTCTTGAATTAGGAATGAAATAATAATATATTCTTAGGTTCTTTTGTTGGTCCAAAACATAGTATAATTACGATATTAAATTCAAAAAAATTTGTAAAAGTTATTTATGGCAAGAGTATAAAACAAGATGAATACAATGTACATATGTATTTTTTTAAGTTATTATTCATGAATTGACCGAAATATTATTAGAACTGTATTAACAACACATGCATACACATCACATAAACTTTATTGGATTCAAGTTTGGATACAAGGAAATGATTTAAATGTGGCAGTTACGTTGCATAATTTTTAGGAACATCGTTAGAATTTTCCAACAATTATATTATTTTTGGAAATATTCAATAATTTTTAATTTGTTGGAAATTATTGATAAAATATTTGTTATAAATTAATTAAATTATACAGGTGTATAACAGATTTATTTATTACAATTTGTGATAAAAAATTTAAGAGATAATGATTTACTAATTTATTACTGTTCATTCATTTCAACTTATCATGATTTTTATTGGACATATCACTATTTATATATATAGTGTAAACAAAATAGATATATATGAATTTCATTCGTAATGGACATATAATTCTAGCAAAAGTGGCCAACTTGTATTTTTTTTTTCATAGTGGATAGACTTATTTGCAATATGGCCTTCTTTTTCTAATATAAACACCCGACCTCCCTAGCAACGAGCTCTTGTTCAAAAATTATCATTCTCTCCAAATTGTTAAAAGGCGCAAATATACAATGATCCAAAGACTCGTTTTACTTTTATATATATGAGTTTCATTCGTAATGGTCTTTATCTTTGATATATAATGCATCAAAACAATAACAATTTTGGTTTATTTCAAATTACATATTTTTTTAGATTATCGAAATTATTTAACATACAAATTATTTAAAAGAAAATAAAGATGAATTAATTTATTTTTAACTCTCTTCTTAGATTTTTCTGCATCTTCTTTTTGGAAAAGCGATATTATCCTTTTTAAAGATGAAAAAAGGTATTCAACTATTTTTCTTCCATTTCTATTTCTATTTATTTTGGATTTTTCATATTTAGCTATAGATAATACTTTGAATAGTTTGTAAACTAGTTGTTCTAACATCAACGAGATTTAAAAAAATTCAGAGCTATGTTTTAAAAGCATAGTGGAAACCTTTAATATAAGATTATATATTAGACACTTGATATTAATTATATGGGGTAAACAATAGTACATATAATTTGAAAACCTGAACCATATAAGGATAAAATTTAATAAAAAATAATATACCAAACAACGGTAGTTCTCGAATGCTTAGACTTGGGTTTTTGATCCATCAATAAGATGTATCAACATATATTTTTACGATTTTTGTAATTATTTATAATTACTTGCTACTAAAACAATATTTCCAATTAATTATTTCTTACAATGTATAAATTCAAGTTTGGATATTCTTACAATTAAAATTAAGAGGAATGCAAGAAAAACGAGCTAACCAAAAAAATAAATTGTCATGATTATAAAAAAAAAATCATTTGACTTTTGCTCTCGAATTAGGAATAAAATAATAATATATCCTTAAGCTCTTTTGGTTGTCCAAAAAATAAAACATAGTATAATTAAGATATTAAATTCAAAAAAAAAATTCAAAGAAATTATTTTTGGCGAAAATATAAAAGAAGACGGTATTATTTATGATTTGACCGAAAGATTATTACAACGGTATTAACAATACATATACATCACGTAAACTTTATTGGATTCAAGTTTGGATACATGGAAGTGATTTGTATATATATATCGATTCCCC
>OVBI01003254.1:0-13622 GCA_900406495.1 Sisymbrium altissimum
ATCATATCTTTTTATAATATATATGTAGTTTGTAAGATATTCAAAGATTTAGGAATGTATTGTTTGTACGATTCAATTCCTCTGTTCCTACTGTTCATTGTCTTTCTCTGACCATTCAGTAACAATAACTTTTTATTTTTCGTTGTTCGAACTTCGCTGCTGTTTTCCGATGAATTGCTGGTTCTTTTCCCACAACTATGTCACATCTCTTTTCATCACTACCACCTCACTAATTTTCCGACTATTCTGTGAGAAATAGCACCAATGACATCCCGACTATGTTTCCGATGACTTTCTGACCTTGATAATGATCGCATTTTTCTCGGTATTTTCCGACTATTTTTACCGACAATATTTCCTACAAAATTCTCCATCGGTAATTAGCGACAACAAACCGTCGTACCGTCTTTAGCGAGAATCAAATACCGACAAACTCTTTCTCTTCAGAAAACAGTCGGAATAACAGATTTCCGATGACTTCCGGACAACATTTGCCCTCGGCTATGACGTTTTTTCTTGTAGTGGGTGTACGAATCTGTCGTAAGCGCAACCTTTATAAAGTGTGAATTGATTAGTAGCAGATTTCTTTATTTTAAACTGGAACCATAGTAACTTACTGTTTTCATCAAAATTTAAAACTTAGATCCGCAATGCAAAACGTCGACAAAAGAAAAGAAAAGTTCATATTTTGCATTTACGATGTTACCTTGCAAGAAATGTTTTTTGTATAATAATTCATTCATCATCGTCCAATGGTTCAAAGATTTATTTTAGGATTAGATGACCGTGATCCGAATCAATTTTAATCATAATTAGTTACTCTGAACATCTTAAATAAGATTATTGGTCTATATATAATTTTAACATGAATTTAATCTTTACGTCATGCAAACACAATATATTAATTTTAAAAAGTTTCAAACATTTAGATATTTCGCTGATCTAACAACAAGATATTTTCTTGAGTAATATTAGTGGCCTAAAGTCTCTTTTTATATCAATGTTTCTAAAATCAATGTTGGTGGATATGGATGTTATTATTTTATGTGCATATAGACACTATTAATGAGCTGTAGTGATATGTACATCCAACAGCCAGAAGTAAATGAATAATAAACCACCAAAGAATAAACATGTAGATTTATGCTTTGGTGTAAAAGTAAGACCGCAAGTGCAACTACGTCATAACCTTGGGGGCATACTGGCCTATTTTAAAAAACCTGAGTCGAACTCAGAAATCGACTACACATGCAGCCATCCAATTGCCCTCGCATTGATATAAAGCTTCCGGTTAGGATTAACACAATTGTAGACAGTGGCGGAGCCACGGTTACGTGACTGGGGGCAAGTGACCCACATGAATTTTTACAAAATGAAATTTTAGTTAAGAAAATATTGAAACAATGTTACAAATCATGCTTATTGACCTATATATTATATGCTTATTATAAAATTGACCCTTGTCAAATGTTTAGCTGGCTCTGTCACTGATTGTAAGATTAGAAATATTTAAAGTTGAATAAAATGGATGAACAAAAAGAGATAAAATTATCTGTGTCTCAACCATGTCAATAATTATGTGTGTTTTCTTCTTTTTTTTTTTTTTTTTTTTTTTTTTTTTTTTTTTTTTAAAAGACCGGGAGGGTATCTGGACCGAAGCCCAACTAATCCCCCAGGGGAGGTGCAGCCCATGGATAGACCCTCTCTCCGGGTTTGCAAATGGGCCCTAAAGCATGGGCCCATATCCGTGTGGCCAAATGGGGAAATGTTTAGCAACTTCGCACTTGAGGGGAATCGATCCCTGGCCTAGACCAACAGGGCGACTCCTCCCCAAGTGGAAGCCACTAGACCACCACCACTTGGTTGTGTTTTCTTCTTTACTTGCCAACCCAGACGTAATGTTAAATTGAAAGCAAGTAAAGACTCGCAATCCAAAAGAAATATGTGGATCTTTCTCCCCATTTTGTACTTTCATTAATAATAATAAGCTTGAACGTGGGTTCAGAGTGAACAAGGTAAGCGAGTGTTAATGAGAGATCACACCGTTCCCCAGTGTTCGCGGGCAAAACGTGTGGGAGTCAAATTGGATTTTCAGTGATTTTTGCAATGGTTTTGGTTTTAATTTTTCTAAAAACGTCTCTTATAGCCATCCAAGAGTTTTAAAAAAGAAAAGAGTATTCTTACAAAATAGAGAAACTAGTATATTTTATTGTGAAGTTTAGTTTTGGTTTTATACTAAACAAGTTTTAATCAAACAGTATGGGGTTTCATATGTACAAATGGGCTTTAATGCTATCAAACAATTAAAGTACTAAGCATTTTTCAGATTTAGACCTAATTTTTTACAAAAGTTTATGATGGATATAAATGCTCCTTGTCAGTCTTAGTCAACCCAGGTTTGAACACCACCATAGCAGAGATTAAGTGATTCTGTAACTATTAGTCATTAGACATGAAGATAGTAGAAACTGATTAAATTTTTAAATCCTTACAAACATCCCAATCAAATCCACCAAATATCCAATCATACAATTAAAAATAATAATAGAAGAAGAAACTTAACAGCTACACAAGTTGAAGGAAGAACCTGAAACTACATGAGCCTAACTGATTACACAATACACCATGGTACAAACAAATCTCATTTTGTAAATCCCCTCTATGATTACACACATGAAGGTTAAGTTAAATAGTCTTCTTGGCTTGTTTTTATTCTCTCTTAGGTTTCATTTGGGATTTGCGGAAATGAGAAGAAAGACAAAACTAATCCTTTATCTCGTCATCTTCTTTCTTTTTCTCACCTTCATCCTCTGTGTTTTCCTCTCTTTCATCATCATCACTCATTTCACTAATCGCATCTGTTATGATATCCTTCACCTCTATTTTTCTATGCATAAGATCAACCCCGAAATGTCTCCCTAATATTATGACAAAAAGCAACCACTTTATAATTAACACTCCCTGAAAATTTAGAAGATAAGCAATTTATGGATTGAGAAATGGGGAAACATACCAAGCTTCCGCAGAATATCAGATAGAGTTGCCTGTTTTGAAACCAAGATGAGAATGTCTTTCAAGTTTAATGTTTTGGTATGTATATAATCTGTTAAAATCTCAATCTATTGGAGTCTTACCGTATTGAAGTCCACTTCCTTCAGAATTTTGGTCACCACTACATGCAACTCTTTTGTGGTGGGTTCTCTTTTACCTTTCTTACTGGCTTTTCCTGTACACACGCACAATTAATGAAGAAGATGTTTCATAAACTATTTATATGAAATTATAGCAGAGCTGAGAAATAGTTTCAAACCTTGATCTTTGGATCCCTTTGCCTGTAGTTTACTTGTCTGTTTCTTGCCTTTCTCTTTAGAGAAATCGTCTTTATCAACTTTTTGCTTCTTGCTTGATGATGAAGTTGATTTATCAACTTGTTTGGAGGACTTTCGACCAGATTTTGCAGAACCTTTAAGAGATTTCTCCTCTTCAGGTGCTGGTTTCTCCTTCTTAGTCCTTTTTGACGAGCTTTTCTTATCAGTTAATTTTTTCTCCTCAGCTTCATGTTTCTCCTCTTCAGGTGCTGGTTTCTCCTTCTTAGTCCTTTTTGACGAGCTTTTCTTATTGGTTGATTTTTTCTCCTCAGCTTTATCTTTCTCATCTTCTGTTTCAGTATCTTCGTCTTTGTCGTTCTCTTTCTCTGGAGCTGCATCATCACCGGAACCAACATCTCCCCCATCATTTCTTTCTTCAGTTTCAGATGGCTGATCTTGCTTCTTTCCAGATTTCTTCGTCTGCCTTCTCCTCTGCAATATCAAACAAACACAGACAGTGGATGTTCATGCAACGCTCTTCAAAGGCTTAAAAATCAAGTCACCCAAAGACAAAGAGCAATGATATTCGTGATAAAGCTCAGACCCTCTCCTTCCAGAAATGTATACATTTAAAGAAAAAAAATCCAAAACTTCACCCCACAAGGAGCTAAATGGGGAAAAGTAAACAATAGGAACATGGGGGTGCATAACTGAATGTTCCTTATTATAAGAATCCTAACGAACCAGTGTTTTAGATATCTCTTTTGTTGACAGCCTTGGAAACTTATCTTAGATTTGTTACTATTCCCTACTTCTCTTTCATTATGGTATTACACACTCCCAAGGTACTAAAACCAAATGGCAGCTATAAGTACAGCCTAGTAAATAAGACATGAAAATCAGATTACAACGCATTGATGCAATTGGGAAACGAATTCACAATGTTAATTGCAGAGGGTCCTAGGTAAGGTTCTGAGTTGAGAAGGAGCCAAGACGAAGCTACTCGCATCATACAGACCACGTGGTTCAAGGAACAACAAAGTTGATTACAAAACTAAAAAAGAAGAGGAAGGTTAACAATTACAAACCTTGGCTGGGACATCTGATGAGTCTCCAGAAATCACGCTTTTGGGTGTGGTCTTCTTCCGTTTCTTAGTTTCCTATATTATGTATAGAAAGCAAAGAGAAAAAATTCAATACGGGATAATCAATTTAAAGATCATAGAGAACAGAGATCAGATTCAGCGGCTAAGTTAGAGTACCTTTTCACCATCAGCAAGCACAATATCCCTTGTTGCCTTGGGATGTACCAAAAATTCAAGCACACTCACGGCTAGTTCTTCCTGAAAGTATCAGAAGAGATGTATTAATATAACATTTATCAAGTCACATATACAAAGATAAACCAAAACTTGTTATCACTTACCTTTTTGACATTACTTTTGTTAATCGGTATGTCAAGCACATCACAGAAATCAATTAACTTATCTTTGATACATTTCTCAATCTTCTCCTTTGCTTTTGCTCTTTGCTTCTCCTCCTGAAGAAACATATAAACACCGCTGATCATCATACGCATCCCTGGAGCTAATATATCTACCAAATAGGTTCTTTACCTCTTGCTCTGACCACACAAAACCCGAAAATTGACCAATGTTTCTCTTCAGCGTCTGCGCCTGCACAGTAGATTATTCACACAAACCCTTGAGTAATCAATCATTCATACACTCTGGCAAAAAAACAGAAAACATTGAAAATCTCCCAAGACAGCAATTCACATCATAGAAACAGAGAGGAATACAAAACGAAGCACCTTTCCTTTCTTCCCGTAAAGAATAGTGTGAAGTAAGAAGAGGTTATCATCAGGCTTCCTCTTCGACAGTTTATAAGCCACTGAAAAAAAAACAGTTCAAAACTAAATCAGACAAACATTCTTACAGCAGAGTAAGCCGACACATACAGTTAATCATCTTCCCATACCATTTGGAATATCCTTGAGTTGTGTTCCACGACCCTAAAACAACAGAACAGAAGACAGTGAACATCTAATTCTCATACAAAAGTCAAATAAAGAAGGAAAGGAGGAAACTTTGGGTTCGTTTATACCTGCTCAATTGACACAGGCTTGGTTCCAGAAGAGCGAGAAGGAGTATCCAAAATGTAACGCTCAACTTTCTTTCTTATCCTTGAAGGCCTCTCAGTAACGGGAGTCGCAGGCTCCTTCTCCGCAAATTCATTTGCTTTTGCCTCCTTATCATCACTTAAAGGAGCTTCCTTTGTCTCCGTCTCCTTCACGGAAACAGCAACACGAACTTCTTCCTTCAAAGGAGACTCCGCTTCTGCTATCTTCTTCTCCTCCTGTATGGTTTCGGTCGCCATGAGGGGGCAGCTGAACACTGGAGATGAAGCGTGACAAAAAAAAGGAGAGGATCGAGTTAATTTGGGTAAAGAAAGAAAACCTAAAAATCAGAGCTTTTTGGGGGAGAAGATGGAGAAAACCCTAGATCAAGATTCAAGTACACAACCCAATTTGGGGAGTTTCAAATATTTTGGTGCCAGGAGAGGCGGGCTTTCCTCACCAATTTCACACACCTCCGCGGCAAAGCTAAGCTGAGAAAAAGCTATCTAACCAAATTTACTACTAAACAGAATTTGCACAGATTAACAGAAAATCATATTTATGTAACTGTATCGTACACGTGAAACGACAGCGTTTGGTCTTGAGGTTCGTTTCCAAGGTAAACAATTTTATTCTTTTTTCTTTTTTGAACAACAATTTTATTCTACCTTAATGGAGAGGTATAACATGTATCATGGATGGATTGTTTAAAATTGTGTATCAAAGATTTAAAATTCCAGATTAAAGTATTACTAAATGCTTCAAAATTTATACTAGTTATTTGGTTTTGAACTTTTTATCACATGAATGTATAAGTAATCATTTACTAAAATTCTAGATAATTTCTTGTTCATTTTTTTAAAAAACTCTTAGGATTTTAATTAACTTTTGAAGACGTATCTTTCTTTTTTTTGGACAAAACTTGAAGACTTATGTTTACAACGAATATGACAACAACAACAAAAAAAACATGGAACACGATCGATGGTTTCGTATGGTAAATATTAATTTTTATTTTTAATGCAAGGAGTTCCGGGCCAAGGCCCGTAAATATTAATTGCTCTCGTTAAGTATGGACAGGACGTAATCTAGTTCTACGTTAAAGAGGTTTTACAAGCTTGAATCTCATTATATTTGTTTTCATATGTATGATCGGAATCAAAATTTCATGAGCTTTCACTCCATTATCCGGTTACTTCACATTTTTATAATGTTATCCTATATGTGATCTTCGTATTGCTTATTAAAAAAACTCCTCTTAGTCAGATTTCGTATCAACAACTCGTTACTTTTACTATCTGCTTTAGTATCAACAGCTTCGTTCGCTATCATACTCTGGTCAGAGACAGTATGAAGAACCGACGATACGCATGGATTAAAGCCCAGTTATATCAGAAAATTCGTGATAACGTATTAACAATAGTGCCCTTAATAATACTCTTGTGAAACCGACCAATTATGGATCACTTAATCTAAGTACACCTAAAACAAAAAGACGAGTCTGATTATCATTCTAACTGCAAGATTTCAAATGTTCCAAAGCTAAGTCTGATTAAAACTCTTTAAGATAATGGAAACGCAAGCTCCAATTCTAAGTTCCGAGTTTTGAAACGCCATCAAAATCCGAAGGCTCTATATTTTCTTCAAGAGAGAACTCCGAGATCACGTAGTGGACACGTGACATTGACACATAGTCGCATGTTCCGTTTTCTTCATTCATAGACTCCACACCCAACAGAGAACACCAAGTTCTCCAATAGTTTTGAATCTTCGATTTAAAAACTTACTTCGACATTCATAGGAAAAAAAAAAAACAAATCTACACCTGTCAATCCTCGAAAAGTAGACAACTTTCTCCTGCTTTTTCTCCAAAAGCAAGTTAACATTAGGTTAGGGTTGGCAAAAGCATGATTTGTTAAAGTAAAAATTCACATAAAATGTGTGATTTTTTTTCCTTAATAGAGATATTGGCACGGCTCAATCAAATCAATTGACCCAAGTGAAAGATAGAGTGATTTGATTCGATTCAACCGTACCAATATCGCTATTTAGAAGTTTTACCTGTTGAGTAGATCCACAAACCATATTCATACGCAGACGAAGGCGACGATGATAATGGAAACGTATATATATGATCATGTTGGTGTAGTGAAGGTATTATATATATAGCAAGTTTAATATATTTGTATACTTAGGGAGGGGTGGGGAAAATAAATTGGAATGGTTGATACGTCAATTCCATGATGTATGGTTATCGATTTTAGTTTATAAAAAGCTTTTTCACGTGGACTTTTATTCTTGGTGACAGAACACAAGCATGTTGTTTATGGTAATACTGATGATGCTGATAATGATAATATAATTACCCAAAACGATGACATTATCAAAGCAATATATTATATCATGACTTTACATGATGAATGACTTTACATGATGATTGATGATGATGATAATGATGATATTGAGATGATAATGATGACGATGAGAAAGCAAGTAGAAAGGGAGGAGATAGTAGTTGAAGAAGGGTCCCAAGGAAGAACTTTTTGAGACTCGAAAGCAACACACAAACTAACCTCTCACAATAAGTCATATATGTACATGTATGAAATTTTAAATCCGGTTAATATTGAAAATTTTCTTCTTTCTTAAATAATATTTCTAATAAAATTTTGGATATTACACCCAAAAACTGTGTATATATATATATATATATATGCATATGGATCAGCATTTGAAAATCAGATCGGATTCAATATTTTGGATATGAAATATTGAAGCCTATATATATATAGACATATATGCAAGCCAATGTGGCCTTTAAATCCAGAAACAAAAAAAAAACAACAAAATTTGGAAAAAATTTGTGGATAGTTTTTTTTTTCTTTTTTCCATACGAGTGAATTGCAAGAGATAGAGAAAGATTTCATTGTCCCATGTCTCAACAGATGGTGATAAAATATGGCCAAAATTGGGAAGATGTTTAATTTTACCACCATCCAATAAAATGATGCGTATCAAGAAATCGTTTACGTAAAAAAAAAAATTTAAGTTAAGTTAGTAGGATAATTCAGAGTTCTAATTTTTGAGAATTGTCATGAGCAAGGTTCATTTATAGTATTTATAAATATTTACGATTATTATTTCTAACTCTTTGAGTGATGTCCAGGTTAGGATCAGCTCAAACGTCATTGACTTGCCTCAAAGCTTCTCAACAAGTATTGAAACTGGCTACATTTTTCTCTAAGGTCAACAAGCCTCAAGACGAGCTCTAAAACACAGACAAACTTCAAGTGAGGAGACATAAGCGGTTTCAAGTGCCAAGTGTGTATGGCTTATATATGATTAATCCATTTTCTAACAATACATCGGCACACGATAACTGGAGAGATCGTGAACATAACTCTATATGCACATGAGAAGAGCAACAAGTCAGGTACGATTATATTGTATGGCATCGTTTACGCTATCTTTTATTTTTATACAACTATTTATGCTATATTACAAACTTACAATCATATTGAGAGGAAACTTTGAGTTTGTAAATAAATTCTTAACACAATTTTTATTGGTTTAATCTATCTCCATATATGCTTGTCCGAGTTCATTCGGTTGCAATTGGGATTCTGCCTCAAGAACTGTGGAATCGTCAATTATTCATACACATACCTTCTGATAAAGCATGGCATCCTCAAAATATTAAAAGCCATGATGTTTAGCTTCTTCTTTTCAATGTGATCATTGGTCGTTAGAGACGACTCACTTTTCTTGGAAAAAAAATTAGAATAAATACATCTTGGTCTATTAGAAACAAAACTATCATAAGCCATAATATTTACCATATATCGCGATTTCCATATCTCAAGAAAGGTAAAGAAAGTTGTTCGTTCTTCTTAGTAGCATGCCCCATATATTTTCTTGGAAATGGCATAATTAACACACACATAACTGTCTCAAAACAGTCACTGCGTCTCCCTGGCTCCGTGCTTTACGTTGAAACTTATCATCCTCACTTCCTCAAAACTCTAAAAAAGTGTAATTTATGCTTGAATGAAAGTGGAAGCTCTGTTCTTGTATCTTTTTTTGTTCAATGAGTCTTCAGACACCAAAGATATACCACCAGTATTGCTACGTACTTGGGGTGGAGATTAATTAGGACTTAGATGATGATATTTCTTCACCAATAATGAGAATCATATGATTCAGCCCTCACTAAGATAGATGATAAATATCCAATTACTCTACTCTATCTCTCTTTTTGTACTGATGCAACTATTTCCAAAGGTTATAGCCAAGATCTGTTGCATTTCCATGATTTCTGTTTCTATGTAGACAAAGCATTACCCAGCTTCGATATATCATCTAACATTTTGATGGGCTCTGAGTTTGAGAAGACAGTTTCAAGTCATCATTTAACAAAATCCCCATATAATTCTCATAGGCTGTATATATCTCGACTGAAACTGTAACATCCCGATTTTTGGTATATGAAAACTTATATGAAAAGATTAAAAGAATTGATTTAGTTACCTATGTCACCAAAGTGCATTTACTTTTTCGGTTGCATATCTAAAGAGAACTCTAGAGTTAAACGTGCTTGAGCTGGAGTAGTTAAAGTATAGGTGACCTATCATGAAGTGATTTGCGGTACCATGTGAATGAGACCAAAACACGGGAAACCGTCATGTGGTGATTATAAGAACAGTATATCATGACTTTCGAACCTCCCGGTTAACGTATCGACCGTTTGACAGAGATGGGTTCACAAACTCGATAAAGGATGAATGACTCACCGGTAGAGACGGTTGAGAAGTTATAGAAACACACAATATTCAAGCTCTACCGAGATAAAATACAGTTGGAAATTGAATTTTGTTTCGAAAACCGAAAATTTTGAAACTCGAGAATCCAAACCGAATATCCTAATCAAATAAGATAAACTAAACAAATACCACTAACTAATCAGAAATGGAAAGTAACGAAAAAGATGGTAAGAGAGAGTTGGACCGTAGAATAACATGTCCTACTTAACTTAACTAGTCAACAATTAAACACTAGTTTGAATTGTGTGGCAAGTATATCTTCCGTGTAAGAACAAGACACATCACGTGTCTCAACCAAACAAAGCTCCGATAGAGACACACACCATTTCTCTATATAATCCTAAAACACTATCGAAGTCTTCTCACTCTTATCATCCAAAATTCAACCAAAACCATGGATTCCGAGATAGCCGTCGACTATTCTCCGTTTCTCAAAATGTACAAGAGTGGCCGCATCGAACGTATCATGGGAGAAACTACCGTCCCAGCGTCATTAACCCCACAAAGCGGTGTAGTTTCAAAAGACGTCGTGTATTCACCCGAAGACAACCTCTCCGTCCGCATCTACCTCCCGGAGAAAGCCGCAGAGACCAGTGAGAAACTCCCTCTCCTCGTCTACTTCCACGGCGGAGGATTCATCATCGAGACCGCTTTCTCACCGACTTACCACACTTTCGTCACGGCTGCTGTCTCTGCGTCAGACTGCGTAGCGGTGTCGGTGGATTACCGGCGTGCACCGGAGCATCCGATACCGGTCTCTTACGATGACTCGTGGACGTCTCTCAAATGGGTATTCACCCATATTGCCGGAACTGGACCGGAGAGTTGGCTGAACAAACACGCCGATTTCAGCAAAGTGTTCCTCGCCGGAGATAGCGCCGGCGCGAACATTGCTCATCACATGGCGGTGAGAGCAGCGAAAGAGAAACTAAGTCCCGAGTTGAACGATACAGGAATCTCGGGTACTATCTTGGTTCATCCTTATTTCTGGTCGAAAACGCCAATAGACGACAAGGAGACGAAGGACGTAACGACGAGGTCGAAGATAGAGGCGCTATGGACGATGGCGAGTCCTAATAGCAAAGACGGAGCGGATGATCCGTTTCTAAACGTGGTGCAATCAGAGTCGGTGGATTTGTCAGGGTTGGGTTGCGGGAAGGTTCTTGTTATGGTGGCTGAGAAAGATGCTTTGGTGAGGCAAGGTTGGGGTTACGTGGCGAAGCTTGAGAAGAGCGGGTGGAAAGGGAAAGTGGAGTTGGTGGAGAGTGAAGGAGAAGATCATGTTTTTCATTTGATGAGACCTGATTGTGAGAAAGCTCTTGAAGCCATGAAGAAATTCTCAGGCTTTCTTAAGGGAGAGATGTAGTTGGTGGCGCTATGTGGTTCAGAGAGATGACAGATATATATATGTATGAAATGATTTGGTATTTTAGATGTGTCTCTCTCTCAGTCTCTGTAATGTTTTTTTAGTGATTTTATCATATATATAAGCACGAACTAAACAAGAGACAATAGTATCATTTTTAGTAATAAACTAAGAAATTTGTCACCAATGAAAGAAAAGCTTATAGTTTTGTCTCATTCACGAAAGTTTTATTCGATTTATTAAAGTTTACGAAAGGTACTGTATTTGAGCGAGTCTTAAGCCACCCTGTTTCATGTTGTCTTCCTGTTTGTGACTTTGTGTTGTTAAATTCACATATCCTTGTATTCAAACTTTATATATGAGATGAAAATGGTGAAAACTGAATAGCAAAATTTTTGACTTGTCTCAAGTTTCTCAACAAATATTAAAACTTTGGCTATGTTTTTCATTAAAGCCAATCAGCCTCAAAACAATCCCTAAGTGGTCCCAGATGGGTATAGATTATATATATATGTGACTCCATTATCAAACAATATATTGGAACACGATAATTGGAGTTATACTGAACATAGCTCCATATTACATATGCACATGACAAGAGCAACAAGTGAGGTACCATTATATTTGTGCTATGTTACAAACTTACAACCATATTGAGAAGAAACTGTGAATTTGTATTCTTGACACAGTTTTTATGAACCTAATTTATCTCTATATCCTTGTCCCAATTCATTCAAAACCACATCAACTTTGGGATTCTGCCTCAAGAAATGTGGGCTGGTCAATTAATCATACAGATACCTTCTGATCAAGCATGTCATCCTCAAAAAATCATATAAGTCATAACGTTTAGCTATTTCTTAATGTGCTCATCGGTTAGAGACGATCCACTTTTCCTCCAAAGAAAAAGTAAAACAGAAGTTTGCTTACATCTCCGTCTATTAAAAAAAAACTATCATAACTCATAACTAAGACATGATATTAACCTATTTCCATATATCAGGAACGGTAAAGGAAATTGTTCGTCTTCTTAGTAGCATGCCCAATATCTATTACAAGGCTTGAACTATGATGCTGTGAAAACACGAACTAGAGAAAAGAAAAACAACATATTTCACCAATCGTTCCTGTGTCTGTGGTTTTACTTCAAGCTTTTTTTGGTCGGATGGCATGATTAACACACACAACTGTCTCAAAATAGTCATTGTTCTCCGTGCGTTACGTTGCAGCTTCTCACTTCAGATCATGACTCTAAACAAGGTATGATTTGTGTTTGAAGGAAAGTGGAAGCTCTTTTCTCGTTTTTTCTCTTCTGCTTAATCTTGTGGCGCTAAAGATACCACCAGGTTATTGCTACCTTAGGTGGAAAAATATGACCTTGATGATAATGTTTCTTCACCAATTAACAGAATCATATGCTAAGTCCTCGTTTAGAGACAGACTCTCATCCACTAATCATATGATAAGCAAGCCCTCCTCACTAAGATAGGTCGCTGAAATATTTATATATCCACCATTTTCTCTTCCGTACGTAGGGTATGACGAAGAATATGTTGCATTTCCATGCTCTATGTTCTCGTATACAATGCATTTCCCTTATTACTTAGATGCTCCTCTCAGATTTACACCCTTTGATGGGCTCTGAGTTTGAGGCTAGCCAATTTGAAGTCATCATTTAACAAAGCCCCCGTATAATCTCCCATATAATCTTCATGGGATATATATTACCGGGCTAAAAATCACAATTTCCAAACTGAACCAACAGAAAATTACAGTTGTAATCTGGAATTTATTTCGAAAACCGAAACTTTGGAACTCGAGACCTCATACCAATTAAGATAAACTAAACAAATCCTAACTTATGAGAAACGGAAAGTAACGCAAAAAGATGGAAACAAAAAGTTGGACCATCGAATTACGGGAATGTCTTACTTACGTTAACTAGTCAACAATTAGGAGGGGTTATTGGTAGATGGATTTTTAAAAATTTTAAAAATTTTGAGATTCCA
>OVBI01003255.1:0-13622 GCA_900406495.1 Sisymbrium altissimum
CAGATTATACAACCTTTCATCTATGGAACCAACAACAAATGTACGTTAAGATGACTATGAGGCTTATACCAGCGAATATCACATTCTCTACCTCCCCGCCTCTACGACGAGTTGGCAGAAGTAGCTCCTTCACCTGAGCTTTCAACTTAGATATCTCCTGCTCAGCCCAAAGTAGTTCATCTTTTTCCTGGATGGCTATAATAGAAGCCCTTTGGTCATCAAGTCGACCTCTTATTGCTTGAAATTCCTCCATAATAGCCTCATCCCACCAGTTGATAATATAGTCGCCACCATCCTATACAAACAAATAAACAAATAAGAACACGTTTATAGTCAAATAATAAATATACATTACTCAATAAACCACACATTCTCAAAACCTTTTTGTTCGTGCATCCAAAGTAAAGCCTGCCAGGATTCTCATCTGTAGTGGCTGATTTAATCACAGTTACCAACCCGCAGAAACATTTATCAGGAATTCCAAATTTTCGGCGATGGAAAGAGTTCATTTCGGCTACATCACCATTCCATAAAGACACGAAACTACTAGATGGCTGACTTTAGCTGTATCTGCCCATCGCTGAGTGTAAAATCAAGGATAAATATAAAATTTTGAGGAAAATTATATGTCCAAACATAATTAGTTAAAAGAGTTATAAAACGAGAGGAGAATACTTATCTGTACTTGAGTTTGGAAGACGGAAGCCAGTCTGTATCAGATAATATATGACAAACGTAAGAAACGATATGTGACACATTTCAAACCAAATAGCATACGACAACCACGCTTAAAAAGGGACAGCGGAAACTTACTTTCGCCGGAGAATTTTTAAGCGAGAGAGCGAGAGCGACGACAACATAAAATGTTGAACAAAACTAGGGTTTCCAAACTTAGTTTGTATATAAGGTTACGCATTCAGTTAGGTTAAAATTGGTACGCATTCGGTTAGGTTAAAATGTCGGTTACCTTAAATTGTCGGTTAGGTTAAACTTGTCGGTTCAATTAATAGATGGCATAATAAAGTCAACCTACACAAACTAAAAAATGATGTAGCTTAATCAACATTTAATCAACATTTAATCAACATTTCCTAGTTTAAATTAACTCATTTTTAATACGGATGAATTTAGTCTATGTGATTATTATTTAATCAAATTATTTTTTATAATTTTTTAATTAAAACTATAGATATAACAATAAAGTAGACTTCTTTCGCAATATACTAAGGAGACTTCTATAGAAGTCTAGCTAAACAAAGCTTAAATCAAATATTTTTAGTCTAATCAACCTTTCCTAGTTTAAATTGACTAATTTCTATGCAAATTTATTTTATATAGATCAAATTAGTCTATGTGGTTATTGTTTGAGAAGAAGTTTAATCAAATTATTTTTTATAATTTTTTTAATTAAAATTTAAGATATAGTTACATAGTAGACTTCTTTCTCGGTCTACCAAGTTGACTTCATTCGTAATCAACCGCGGTGACATCATGTGCAGATTTCCAGGGGTTACGTCTGTCATTTCCGGTTCTGTTTTTTGTTTGGTCATAAGGGAGTCAATTGTAATTTCACTACCCTTAATAGTCATTTTTGTCATATGTCCAATTTGAGGTCTAATTTTGCATCCAAAACCAAATAAAGATCTAAAAAGAGCAATTCCCCCATTTTTTAAATTGGACATAACCAAGCTATCAAAATTTTGCTTTTGGATATAGACTTTACTGAATTATTTTTTGGATGATTTTTGGCGATTCTTGTCTTATATTTCATATGGAATCAAATTGAATTACTTTATTTCATTTGTGGGCTTGTTGACCATGTCTATGTGTGTAGTCATTTTGCCATGTTATTGGTAACCAAGGAGTTCATATACTATTAGTATTTAACTGAATGAATTGGAAACATATTATGGATTTGGCTTATTCTTGCTAGAATGATAGAGAATTCACTTATGTAATTATGTTTACTCATATATAAATTGTAACATTAATGATGTTTGAATGTGTTTTGGATCTTATTGTGTTAAATGTCGGAAAAAATTAAAGTTGGAGAAATGGCAAACATACTAGTTGAAAAGATATAATGGGAAAAAAACGCATTCGGTCACCAAATTTTGGAAACCGAATTCAATATATTCAAGAAAGGTAAACAAATTCAAAGTCACTAGAGTGAATATAGAATAATTGAAAAACGATAAGAAGCTAAAATAAAACTATTGATCAATGTGTTTTTCAGTACGCACGGGTAAAATTAAAAAAACCCAAGAAATACTAGTCATATCTATCAAAAGGCGACCGTGAAGATAAACCAAATTCAAAATATTATAATCAAAATAAAATTGATTGGGACTATTATCGAAAGAAATAAAAATAAATATGTTGCTCAAACATTTTCACAAAAAAAATCACAAGAAACCATAATTGCCCTAACAAATGCTACCATGATAAAAGTGGATGAGTA
The DNA here is from genome assembly GCA_900406495.1 of Sisymbrium altissimum. Classification (NCBI taxonomy): domain Eukaryota; kingdom Viridiplantae; phylum Streptophyta; class Magnoliopsida; order Brassicales; family Brassicaceae; genus Sisymbrium; species Sisymbrium altissimum. The sequence continues at coordinate 2,462 of OVBI01003255.1, forward strand.
ATGTAATTAAGTAAAAGTTGGATGATCATCCCAGTAGGATCAAAATTAAAGATTTTAAATAATAAAAAATGATAGATATTTTAAATCCATAAATAATCAAAATTATGTATGTGCCAAAGATCCAATCACTCAAAATATTCCAATAGTGAGGAAATATTTTTCCCGAAGCCCAAAGTATATTCTAGGTGTCACGATGTGTGTCAAGTTACCCTGAAACTGAGCTGATTTATGACATACCATATCCCACTACAACTCTGACACGCCAACACAAAAATATTTATCACCTACCATATCATTATGTTGACATGCAAAGTAGTCTTACCAGGAGATGGAGACACAAACTTCTTAGATTTCTGATGACATGCAACCACATATCCCTCTAGCCATTTAAAATGACACACAAGAGAAATCCAGTTTTGGCCTAGCTGTAACCTAGGTTCCATACGTTCTGCATGAATTGTAATATTGCATGGTCTCATCGAGCACTACTCATCCCACTGAACTCGCGAACGCACCACTCTTCCTGAACTACAACACTACCAATCCCCGCACCCAACCCTTTAATCACCTATAACTACCGAGCCAAACATTAAGTTTCTCATCAACTCATCTTACCCAAAAATAATCAAAATTTTTTAAGTATAACGAGTGAAGTCAAATCTGAGGGCTGCATATGAGATTCTTTGAAAATATCAAGTCATTACAAGGTAGGAATAATGCGAGACTAAGTTGTGAATCACCATTACTCGTGAATGCCAAACTAACCTTAGCTAAACTACTATGAATCATAGTAGCATATGATTGTGCTAACGATTACTTTGTAAAGATATTTAAGGGTAAGCACACCCATAATTATCCTTAATCTTGGATTTGGATTTGCGAATATATTGTCCTTGATCTTGGATTCGACTTAAGGTTAATACTAGACCATTTGCAATTTCAGACACTGTAAAATTCTCAGACCATCTATGGTTTAGAACATTTCGGAGGTGTTACAGTTAGAGACATTTATATACCATAGTCAGAGATAAAAATTTGGATTTATAATAAAAAAAAATACGAAAACAATTATCAAAGATGTTTCCATTAATCCGGAAAAACAATTTTGGGCTCGAAGACACTCATATATCATCCCAGTCTCATCCATAAACGATGTCGACCAAAGATCAATGTTGCTTGTAGGACTTCGGTGACACCTTATGAGAAATAAAAAGTTCCAAGAAAAGCATCACCAGAAGTGGATTATGTTATTTAATATAACTCAATACGAGAAAGCCTATCAGGTCCAAAGTTATAAATATTGACATACATAGAACTCTTTCTTGATTATATAGATGGTGTTGCATAGCCATTAGTGGTGGTACAATTTGACTGGTTAGGTTTGTTAATGAATGAGATTTCAGCCTGTTAACTAGTTACGTAGAGGCATTTCCTTCATGGTCGGTAAGAGAATTTAGTCGTTTAGGCTGAATTTTTTTTTTAATTATAACAGTTTTGTGATGCCTTTAAATGTTATAGGCCACACACATATTATACAACAAATTCACACATTTCCAATAGAACTGATAGTCTTCGAAACTTCTTTTTTTTTTCCACGCATATGTGGTCCAGTGGTAGGAGAAGGGAATGATGAAGGGTGAAACTCCCAAACTTGGGTTTGATCCTCCCTAGAAACAAATATCACATTTGTGTGGGAAATCTGTCAGTTGGGCCTTCGCCCAATTGGTTTACATGGTAGTCAGAAATGCAGGCGGTCTGCCTACCCCATAGTATTAGTCAGAAGGCATTCCAAACTCGGGACACGGTGGCCCAAACTGGATCTCATGGATCTTATAGCCCGTTTGACCCGAGTCCGCTCGGAGCTCATGGTGTCCGTTGAACCACGATATAAGTCCACTCTTTAACACTTCAGTGTGTTTTTACCGGAGCCGACCAGATCAGCCGTTTGGGTTAATGAAATTTCATTTAAGTACATGATTTAGATATCACACTCCAAATATATATAACTAATGGGATTCCATTAGATATCAAATTCACACATGATTTAGATATCAAATTCACACATGTTTCTCTCAGAAGTTTACAATCTAAGATAGGACTCCATTTTAGATGTGTGTATAACCATTTTATATTAATTATAATGCATTTTCTATTTTTTCAAATTATGAATAATTATATTTTTGGATAACAAATATGTATTTAATTTTTTAAAAAATGTTTTTCAAAAACATGATAATATCATTTTTCAAACATAGCATGAAAATGCTGGCCATTTTTAATTTACATAGAATTGTTTATATATTTGACATTTATAAACATGTTTTAAAAAGTATAAAGAATACTATAAAATGATTACAAGGTTAATAAAAGATTATAAAATATTATAACATAAAGTTTTATAAGATGAACTGATTATATAATATTAATAAAAAAATCTATTAAAATTGTAATTTTGAAGATAGATCATGCACACTACATAGTGATACATTTTTTGTCAACTATTCTTTTATTAGAGATGTCTTTATGGGAGAAGTCATACAATACAACCATACAGTAGAATCATTACAGACACACTAGACCAAATTAAGTCGGTTGTCATACAAAAAGACACTGATGACAACAACCCATAAAAGGGAGACAAAACCCAATACTGGCAGACGCACAACCATAAACAAAACAAAAGCGAGAAAGAATCTGTTAAACGGATGCAAAAAATACCAAAGCTCGAAACTTGAACCAAAGACCAAGGAGACTCCCGTACCATTTCAAAGAACCGAAGTACACCAAAAACGAACCAAAGAATCCTCTATCATTAGCTCGGGTAGTACCTGTTTCTGGTCTTTGTTGATTGTAGGGTTATTTCTATCTAAAGATGAAAATACCTTGGTTAGAGTTCCTAAAGATTTCCTTAACTGGACTTCAAGTCATCGTCAAAGAATGGAAGTTAGGTCGTCGAAAAGTGCTTTTGGTCGGCGGAAGAAGACCAAAAACCCTAGATTAACTCTCAAGGAAAACTCTCTCAAAGATTCTCTTTTAGGGCTCGAAAGTCTGCTATTGTATTGATTATTGTGTGTCCTCTAAAAGAGACGATTATATGTATTTATATAACAAGTCGACCTGATCGTCTTTCCATAAATGCCTCAAGTCAGCTAGATCTTCTTCATTTTCTCTGCTATGCCGACTTGCCTTATTATGTAAATCAGCCAATAATGACGACTTAACATATCTTCGTCTTCTTGAATTAATGACAACTTGCCATTTCTTTATCTTCTTGGATTGATGATGACTTTCCTTATCCATAAAATTAGGGAAAGCCGACTTATATATATGCTGGGTCGAAGAGGGATGAAGTTCATCTCGAACAATAACCCCCCCCCCCACCCCCCTCTCCCACCAGGTCGAATTCTTATAGGGCGTAATAATTCGAATTAAAATTATAATATGGTCTAGAATACCTAATGTCGGAGTATTAATCTTTCTATAGTCGTGCATGTCTGCCATGTAGACCAATAAAAAGGTTATATGTGTGGGAAATGAAGCGTTTTTCAAGACCTAATCATGATGCTGTCTCGCAAAACGCACTCATTTATGTATAAATATGAATACTCTATTTCATTTCTTATTTCCATTCTTCATAGAAAATGTAAAACACTCTCTCCTCTCTCTTCAATTTTTAGATTTTCTCCATCTATTCTTGTTTTCCGGCGAGACTCCGTTGTGTTGTTTTTGCTTTTGATTTCACCGATTAACTTCAAACGGGTAAGATTTCTAAGGATGTTGTTCAAGAAATGCTCTTCTGTGCCGGAGTCGCAAATGCAACTCGGCGAGGCACGATTTTTTCATATCGAAGTTCCATCGTTGAAAGATGAAGAGGTTGATGTCTTTGGAGCTGTCGACAGGGAAGATTATGGGAACGACTTGAATGATGACATGGAAGTCGGCCACCAGAGCGACTTAGGCGTATATTCAGTAGACGCGCAAGTCAATCAAGAAAAGGTGAACGAAAAAATGCCAGTTTGATCGTCAGCACGCTAGTCGATCAAGAAAAAGTTAGCGACTTAAATGCCAGTTTGATAGCGACTTTGAGCAGATAACCACGTTTGGCAGGAACAGGGATAAAAAGGACAACAGCATATAAAGACGAAAGCGCAGCACGGGTTGATTACCGGTTCTCCAAAGAAAGTTCCCGATTGGGAAATACATTATTTTTCATCAAAGTATCAGATATAACAGTCCCGGACTTGGATAGAGAGTATATGATTTTATGAAATACTAACACCGGTAGCGATAAAGTAGTTTCAGTTCTTATGTTGTCTTGGCTATGTTCAGCCCGTTTAACTATTTAAATTATCTTCTTCTTTCTTTTTTTTTTGCAGTTGATCATCCATGGCCTTTTGAGAATACACCAGCTGGTTTCGAACAACTTATAGCCCGGGGGCATCTCAAGTGTCCAGAAGTGAGTGCTGCTCGAATAAAGCAGAGTCTATCTCGGATTGCAAAAGGTAAAGTACATCTGATTATGCAATCGTTGATATGGTTCATGGTGATATAACATGGTTTTGTTTGTATTGTAGTTGGTTGAGATACCAAAGAGTTGTGCACACCAAACAAAGCCAGACGACCAAAAGTGGGGAAGGCAAAGAGGAAGATCCCATCGTACGCTGACCAACTCCAGACGACTCTGAAATCCTCTGATAAGAGACCGGAGGAGGAAGCAACAAAACCGGCGAGCAATCCCTTAGAGAAAAAAGAAGCAGACAAGTCGGTAGGCAGTCCCGCCTCAAAGTCGACAAAAAATAAGAAGATGAAGGGAATCATTCTGAACGAGGTTTTCCCTGTCGAACAAGTCGTCTCTGGAAGTCGGGATGCTGTTCAGTCGGTCGAAGGCGGATTTAGCCAGAAGCTTCCAACTGCAGAATCGGAAGACGCCGAGGCTGCAAAAAGGCAAAAGGCTACTAACCCACACGCTTTCTCTTTCAAGTATAGAAAGAGTAGTCCGATGGTCGACGATCCAAACGAATGTGCTGACTTGATCAGTCGTATCAAAGGATCAGACAAGGAGATGCCACTTCTTACCGAGCTCCTCAAAGCTGACAACTACAAGGAATTTGCCAAAGCACTTGTAATGGTAAGCTGTTTTTACTGAGTTCCAAGATCATCTTTTGTAAATTGGGTGTCTTATTTGTGGTGATCCTCTACAGGTCGCTGGGTATCAGAATCATTTTGTTACTCAATACGAGGATGCCTGAAGCGAACTGAGAACGACCCGGTGTCAGCAAAAAAAAAAAAGAAGTCTTGACGAAAAAACAAGAAATGCAGCAAATCGCCAAAAAGGCTACCGCGATCAAGGAAGAGAACACGAAGCTGCATGTTTCTTTGAAAGCGGCGCAAGAATAAATCATCGGACTATAGGTAGAGAAATAAAAGGATGGCCTGATTAAGGAATTCCCATGATGAGTGCGTTGCTAAGATGTGTGACCGAACGCAGGCCAAGATGCTGGCTAAATTTGCAACAAAGATGCAGAAGTTCAAAAGCGTTTTTGGGTGAACAAGACGCAATTAATGATGCATATTCATTGTACAGCGAGATGAAGCGTACCCGCGATTGTTTAGAGAAGTTAGTTGTTGAAGGTGTTTCCATTCCGACCACAACACTAGAGCAAGTGAAGACGGATGAAGAACGATATCTAAAAGATATCGAGGAGATGGATGTTACCAAAATCGCTGAGGCTGACGTGATGATATCTCCATTAAGTACGGCTCCCGGATCTCCTATCTTTAGCTTCCCAATTGCTGTCCCTCCCAGAATTGAAGAATTCTGATCCAATCAAGGATTTATCATTCCGGCAGGCTTGGGCGACAAAGATGCAGTAGGTCGGTCAGAGGCAGGAAGCAAGAAGCCAGGAAATCACTCAACATGAGCGGTTGGTGATAACCCGTGAAGTGGTTATCTTTTTTATTCACTCGTTGTAATTCTATCATTTGAACACGTTTCTTTGTATGTAAGTCATCTTTTATTTTGGCAAACCTACAAAGGAATTATATTAATGGAAATCGGCTTTGATTTGACTGAATATAGTTAAAGAAAAACATGATTAAAAAAAAGTTTTAATTGTAAGTTATCGGTTATACCGTGAAAGTTAGTGTTTGCCTTTATGCAAGACGCGATGCTGGGCTATAGTGTCCTTAACTCGGATTTTTGACCCTTGTTACGGCATGTCTTTGGTTGCCATGATGTCCTAAGGAGGCACGTGGGTTCGGCGTGATGGGCCAGATCACGGAGCTCGATTTAGTGACGAGTGAGTGTATCAGCTGTGGTTTCTTTGGAAGACGAGATGAAGTCTAACCGACAATTGATTCTCTTGTGGTGGCGACTGCACAGTGTTGCATCTTACCAATTTATTTACCTAATTTTCTCAAGTCGTTATTAGAATTGGAGGCATTTAAATCGTCAAAAATGTTTAACCTGGTGACGGAGTTCAAGTCGTTGGTTGAGTCATGCAAGTCACTATGAGACTCGAAATCGTTCAAGTCGCCGTTCATAACTTAGTTTTTGTGTGTTATAACTGGAAAGAATACCGACCAAGTCGGTCACCTGGTAAGTAGCAATCAAGTCGATTGCATAGGTAATGACGGCTTGTGTGCGGGAAATGATGAAGTCGGTTACCACGTGAATGGTATCAAAATCGGTCACGATAGTGGCGATGATTCGAGACAAAACGTAGAAGTCGGTCAGGGGTCATCAAGCGAAGTAACCAGTCAAGATCCCTATCCTAGTTCCCCCAACTTGTTTTTCTTTTTGGTGCGTAGAAGTCGCCTACTTGTGGTATCGCTTGAGATTCATTGAATTCTATGGTTGTGGTACGGTGACACCTTTCATCGACTGGAGTTTGTATACTCATGGTTTGACGACTTTGGTGATGGTGTAAGGATCTTCCCATTTTACCCCAAATTTTTCAGCTCGGTGCTCCTTCGTATTATTAAATACTTTGCATAATACCAAGTCGCCTTCCTTGAATTCTCGTCCTATCATTTTTTTTGTTGTAGTAACGTATTGCGAGTTTCTGATAGTTTTGAATTCCAAGTAATGTTTGGTCTCGTTGTTGTTTGTATCCAAAGTGTTCAGCAGCATTCTTTCGTTGAGCTCGGGATGGTCTGAGAGTAGCGCAAGGTGAAGACCGTAGACGTTAACTTTGGCTGGTGTCATTGCTTCGACTCCGTAGGCAAAGGAGAAAGGTGTTTTGCCTGTAGCTCGTCGAAAGGTTGTTCGGTGAAACCAAAGTACGCCGTCCAGCTCGTCTGCCTATGCCCCTTTTTAAAATTTGAGACGTTTGCGGATACCATCGAGAATAATCTAATTAGTCGCTTCTGCTTGTCTGTTTCCTTGTGGGTGCGAGGCATTGAGTAGCTGAGTCGGATCCCCTGTCGTTTGTAGAAACGTTCAAAAATATTGGAAGTAAATTGCGAACCGTTGTCGGTGACAATTTCGTACGGTACTCCATGTCGGTAGATGATATGTTTCCATACAAATATCTGGACGTCGTGATCATGGACTTCGACATATGCTTTGGCTTCCACCCATTTAGTGAAGTAGTCGGTCACTATGAGAAGATACTTTCACTGATTAGAAGCGTTTAATGGGCCGACAATGTCCATAGCCCAGCGCATAAAAAAATATATTGCAGTCGTCGTTTGGAGCATTTCTATTGTGGACTGGGTGATTGGAGCATGTTTTTAGCATTGATTGCAGCGAGTGGCCTAAGCTTCACAGTCAGTAACCATAATCGTCCACTAATGCACTTGTTTCTTTATCTTGAGGACGAGAACGCGTCCTCCAGAATGATTGCCTCCTGCGCCATCGTGGGGTTCTTCCATAATGAGCCGGATTTTATCGCCATATATGCATCTAAGTAAGGCACGATCTGCGATGATGCAGTTGAGGTCGTCGTTCAAAAGCGTGTATTTGGAGACTTGACTTTCAGTCGGAGAGCTTCCCATTTGTCGTCTGATAGCGTTCCGTTTTCGAGGTATGCCTTGAACTCGCTCCGCCAATCCGGTGCCGAGTCCTGGGAAGGGTACTCTGCAGGTTGAATTGCGTTGGTTGCGTCGACGGGATTGGAAAGAAACAAGATTTCCCCTGCTAATGTGATGCTTGGTTCGTCAATAGTCTAAACGGGTATGGTGCGTCGGAGTTGCGACTTTGTTAGCGAAGCGAGTACTACCAGTGCATCGGCAGAGGAGTTGTCACTGCGAGGGATTTTGGTTAGAGCGAACCAGTCAAACTGTTGAGCTAATGCTTGGACTAGTTTGAAGTATGCGTCCATGCGATCATTTTTTGCTTCATAGTCGTAGTTGAATTGGTTAGCAATTAGTTGTGAGTCGCAGTAAGCCTGGATTCGGGTTGCGCCTACAGCTAATCACATTCCTGCGAGTAAAGCCTCATATTCAGATTTGTTGTTCAACGCAGCGAAGGCGAGTCGGAAGAATTGTTCGAGGACTTCCCCATTTGGTGATTGGAGTTACAGACCAACGCCAAAGCCGCGATAGAAGGAGGATCCATCGACATGTAGAATCCATGGAGTCTCTGGTAGGAGAATTTTAGGGGCAACCTCCAGGGTAAGTTCATCGATAAAGTTTGCGAGTACCTGCGCTTTGATACTCGTACAACTTTTCAATTCGATGTCGTATTCGCTTAATTCTGTGCCCCCACTTGGTCATTCGTCTGGATTGAAAAGGGCTGTGCAGAACCGTCCTTAATGGTTGGTCGGTTAAGATGGCGATAATGTGTGATTGGAAATAAGGGTGAGTCTTTCTAGGGGCTGATATCTTGCTTCAGCGTCGGTAAGCAATTTTCTGATATAGAAGATGGATCTCTGATCGCTGTGGTCATTGTGGACAAGTACCCCATTCACTGCGGTTCCTGAGACGGCTACGCACAGATACAAAGTCTCTCCATTTTTGGGTTTTGCCAGCACTAGGGGCGTAGAAAGGTACTCCTTGAGTTGGCAGCATGCGTCTTCGCATTTGCTGTCGCAGAGGAACTTTTTGTTCCCTTGCAGTAGGTTGTAAAACAGCAAGAATTTATCGGTGGAGCGCGAGATGAAGCGGTTGAGTGCGGCGACTCTTCCGATAAGTCACTGAACTTATTTTACTCTTGTTGGGGATGGAAAATCTATAATAGCGGAGATTTTTTCGGGTTTGCTTCGATGCCAGGTTGGGTGACGATGTAACCTAGGGATTCACTGGAAGTGACTCCAAAAGTGCATTTTGCCGGGTTCAACTTTATCTCGTACTGGTTCAAAATGGCAAAGTATTCTTCATCATGTACACTGATGGTCCTCTTAGCTTCCACTCCGTTAGGAAGCAGGTTAGGGATATGCGTTGATTACCACGGCATCTGACTACTTCTATGCCGACTGGCGTCTTGATGCATTGGTGGTATGTTGAAGGAACTGGTTTCATAGAATGGATCCAAGGGGTACCGAGGATTAGGTTATAAATCTCCAACTTATCGAGTACTAGAAACTTTACGATCCGAACCGCTTTACCCGCGAACACAGGAAGTTTGATTATTTACATAGTCGTCGTTTTGCATCGTTGAGAGCTGTTAGGCTCTGCTCTTTTGGTATGATGTTGTCATTGCTGATTTCCATCTTCCTTAGTGTATCAAGGAATATGATGTCGATGTCGATGAAGATGCGAGATACTTCTGAGCTTGTGATGAGGAGTTCTATGACCAACAGGTCATTGTGTGGTTGATCAAGACTGGCCGCATCCTCATTGGTGAATGTTATAGGTGGGTTGTTGTTTGTCTTAGGGGGTCGTTTCTCTCCCGTGGTCACGCGCCTTCCGTAATCTTTTGACGTCCTGACCAAATCTTTGAAAAGATGCAAAATTCCCATGATAATGTTTATGCGGTGGACCGCTTTTGGTCGCTTATTCTGATATTGAACGTTTAATAGTCGCTTGGGTACATCTATAGATCTTGGGCGTGCGGTTGGCATCTCTTTTTGCTGCTTATGATCTTGTTTTTGTATGTTGTTGCGGCGGTTATTGTTGTTCCCATAGCGGTTTAGACTTTGACGAGTTTCCTGCATTTCACCGTTTTGGTAGTGTATCACGAGGTTGTCTCGGAAGTAGCAACATACTGATGTATCGTGGCCGCACGTTTTATGAAACTCGCAATAGTATTCTAGGTTGTAGTCGTCTATCGCCTACTTCTGGTTTCTGTAATATTTGTTCCAAGATTTCTTCGGTATGGATGTTCCTTCATCTTCGGTTGGGGCCGAGACGGTTTCGAGCTCCTGTGGGTCGATGGTTGTCTGTGTCGATCCGGTTTCTCGTAGTGTTGGCGAGGCTCCTGGTAATCGTTTTGAGGTTTTTGGGCTTAACTGCATGTATTTTTGCGTATGCGATCTTTTCCTCTTTGATGGTGATATACCCATACGTTCTGTGAAGGACGTCTTTCATGGTCGTCGGACTTGAGCTTTAAATCGGGGCGTAGCTCAGAATCGATATGCAGAGCGTTTCTCAGAGCATCGATCGCTGTTTTGTCGGTCACGGTGGCTCGCGAGAGTGTATTCTTGAATCTTTCAATGAAGTTGCGCAAAAATTCTTTTGGTCCTTCTGCCATAGTCCATAGGTCGACGTCGGTTCCACCTTTGTCGATGTAAATGGAACAATGCTTCATGAATGCCGTTGCAAGTTGGTCAAAGTTGTCGATGGAGTTTGATCGCAACTTTGAGAACCAGTTGAGGGCTTGACCAGTAAGCCCTTCCACGAACAGTTGACAGTATCCAGCGTTTCTGTAACGACCCAAATTCTCTAACCCGGCCCATTTCTTTTTAAGTATTTCTTTAGATCAATTTAAGCCCAAATAAGTTAAAAAGCCCAAATCCTATTTTAAAATGTCCCACATTGGAAACTTTTAGGTTTCAGCTCTCCCTTCCTCCCCTATATAAGGAGCCCCATCTTTTCTCTTTTTCTCCACCAAGTCAAAGCAGTGCTTTGCCCAGTGGTTAGTTGTTGTTGAATTATCCGACGACCAACCACCGGTGAACTTTTCTGGCGAGTCCTGGCAAATTTCAGGCGAGATTCCGGGCGAGTTTCTAGTAAATTCCTCCAAGTCTTTTAGTAAGTTTATCATTCCCTTCTCTTTCCA
>OVBI01003256.1:0-13621 GCA_900406495.1 Sisymbrium altissimum
ACCGGATCCATATCTGATGAATGAAAGGTATATCCAGAAGAACAAGAACAAGAGATATCGGAAGAACCCTAATTCCCATAATGGGAAGACAAAAAGACACGACCCATTATGACATGGCAGAAGAGCTGATGACATGGAATATCGGTAACTCAGCCGCCAAAACGAACCCGTGAATAGTATTTCAGTAATTAATCTTTCGCTTAAATCAGCCGTACCAATATTAAAAGTCAGTCGTATCGTTAAATAACTCATCCTCAAATAAATGGTATTCTAGTAATTAATCTTTCATTAACAAACTAGCCGTAAGACGGCTGAGTTTATCAAATTTTTGTAACTCAGTCGTCTTTAACTCCATAACTCAGCCAGCCGAAGAACATAACTCAGTGGGAAAACATAACTCAGCCGTCTCTGACTCCATAACTCAGCCAGCCGAAGAACANATGTCCGTAACTCAACCATCATAGCATATAACTCAGCCGTTATCTCATATCTCAGCCAGCACTGATGGCTGGCTTATGATCGTAAGTCAACCGATCGCTCATCAGTCAAAGATATTTTTATAACTCAGCCGTAACAAACGGCTGAGTTATGTTCCATTATCTCATAAGTCAGCCGCGATTTTTAACTCAGCCACAACGTAACCATAACACAGCCACAACGTAACCATAACTCAGCCACAGTTTAAGGCGGCTGAGTTAATTAATACACGTCAACGATTTCCTACGTGGCGCATTTTTTTGCTTACGTGGCGCATGTTTTTTGCTTACGTGGCTATGGCTCTCTTGTAATTACGTTTTTTGTTACAACATAACACAAGGGCACGCTAGGTATTAAAACGCATTAAAAACAATTTAGTAATTTTCAAAAGTTTTATATGGTTCTAGTCTTTTCTCCTAAATTCCATGGTAGTTAAACCAACTTTATGTAAGAATATTTAGCAGTTCTATTATAGTTTAGTCATGTGATATTTTCTTTTTATTGTGATAAAATATTGTCTTTATGGTGTTTTTTAAAGCTTCCGATAACATTTATGAATTTATCAAACTAGAATTTTTATTTTTATTTTGTTGTAATAAAATAGATTTTATTAATAAAAATAATTCTATGACGATTTGTCTCACTTTAAAAACTTGTTTGAAAACCATGTAATATAGATTCCTGCAAATGATATAATTTATTTTGATTATTTACAGTAGCTATATTATTTTGTATGAAAAAATGTAAAATACCGTTAGTTTGTTAAATATATGTAGTATATAACTTGCACTACAAGAAAAAGGCTTTATTCCCACAAACGTATTTATAGGTAATTTGTAGGATATATAAGTTTCTAATAAATTTTCAACGAAACTAATATTTGTTGGAATATGCTCGTGGGAAATCATCATTTGTCAAAATTTTGTTGGAATTATTTCCATCAAATATAGTTTGTTAAAAATTTGTCAAAAATTTCTGATTAATTATTTGTTAGAACTATGTTGGAATTAATACTGGAGTTTCCAACAAATTTTTTCCAACAAATATTTTGTTGGGATGACATCACTAATTTCCAACGAATACTCAACAAATCTGATATTTGGTTTATGGGAAATTAGTACAACTTAAATTTGTCAGAAATTTATAATTAATTTCCAATAATATAATATTTTTTGGAAAATTCCAATAATTTTCCTACAAATTTTGCAACGAAATTGCCACAATAAAAATTTGTTGGAAATTAATAATTAATTTTCAACAATATAATATTTGTTGGATAATTCCAATAATATTCTTACAAATTTTACAATAAAATTGCCACAACTTAAATTTGTCAGAAATTTATAATTAATTTCCAATAATATGATATTTATTGAAAATTTCCAATAATGTTCTTACAAATTTTGCAACGAAATTACCATAATTTTAATATGTCAGAAATTTTTCATAAATTTCCAACAAATATAATATTCGACATTATTTTATGGGATATTTATTGGAAATTCCCAACATAATTTTATTGTTGAAAACATTTGTTGGAATAACCCTTCTTTTCTTGTAGTGTTGTAATAAATAATTTATAAACTTCTCGTGAAGTTTACTTTTGTATGTAGTGTTCTTGTATATTTATAAAAAGGCATATGTCAATATTGATCATCAAAGACCTATAAATATATCATTTTCTAAATTGAATGTATTGGGTTGGTCTTTGCAGTATTGGTTGAGGTTAGGGATTTTTCTCCGTTACTTTTCTGATTAATTATGAAATCCCTAAATCACCTTAACTTGTACATCTTCCCAATAAAGTACATTACGGGCACCAAATGTTGAAACTCTCTTATCTTTATAAATAAACCTCGAATTAATAACTTAATTATGTGGTATTCAAACATTAAAAGAGCTGACAAAAATATATTTTAATTGAGTTTTGGCCCTGTAACCTCCATCTTTTAGAATGATGTCAATCACCGTTCTCTTTTCACGTTACAAACGGTGTCATTTATTTATCTTCCATTTTTCATCGTCATATTGCAATCGGGTGAACTTTAATTCCATTTTTTATATTTTCTTAATCATATCGTCATTTTATATGATATTTATTTTCTTACCAACATAGTTTGTCGAAGATATATATTGAGTAGAAAAAATTTGACTGGGAAATCCAAAGCAATAGATGTAATTTATTTAAGGCTGGAGTTTCGAAATTATCTTAGCTTTGACCTGTTCATTCGTCACTCCCATCTCTGTCAAACTCAATGTATGGAACCCTTAATTTCTTCCAAATTGTGAAGCATTATGAAGCTTTCTGGAGATTACTTCAAAACATGTGTGTTGTTACCTAAATCGAATCTGAAATAACAATTGTAAGGATTTTTTTCCCCCAAAATCTTTGTAACTAAGGGCTTGACTGGTTTAACTGCAGCGGGTGCAGTTGTGGTTGCAGAAATTTGCAGAAACGGACGGTTGCGGTTTTAAGCGTTATTAAGCAATTCGTATGACTGGTATAGCGGTTAAAAATAGATGTGTTTGCGAGAGAATTATGACTGATTGATTAGCGGATGCAACAACGGTTAAACAATAATTAACAATATAAACATATTATATAACTATATAAAATATCAAAAATGTATATTATTATAGTAAAATTAATTATAATAAGAATTTAATTTTAAGATTTTATTAATATAAAATTATGATAAGTGTTTAGTGAATAATTAATAGAAAATATCAAATTTGTTCATATATTTAATAATTTTAATACTTAATTTTAAAAATTTTAATTTACTAAAATGTTTTTTTTTTAACTGACTTATTTTATATTGTTTTAAATCATTTTTTATTATTTTTAAAAATAATTTTTTTTATTACTCACCCGCAACCGCCTGCAACCGCAAACGCTAGCGGAAAGCAGCTTTTGATTTTGAGCGATTTGAGCGATAAAAGCGGTAGAAAGCGTTTTCTGTGATTGTTGTTAAAAGCCGATTAAGCCCTAAAAAATTTGGTTATGAATATTTCATGTTGAAAAATAAATATAATAAAAGAATAAAATTAATAAAATTAGGGTTTAAGTTTGAACCTGCTTTCATTATGAAACCTGTGTGTCTTGGTAGTTGTGGGGAAAACGTAGAAACGAAAGCAGGTTCATTTTTAGTCATTCATGATCGTATAATGATTAAAACTAACAAAATATTTTTTCATTTTGATTTTTTATTAAAACGAAAGAATCATTATTCATTTTGATTCTTGTATGTTGTGTAACCTCTTGATTGTTATCTCTAGCTTTCTTGGTTTTTTTTTTATTTTTTTATTTTTACTTTGTTTAAAGTTGGGCGTAAGAAAATCTTAGAATTTCAAAATAAAAGAGAATTCAGCTTCATTTTTCTAATTAAACGGTGTAAGAAATAGACAAACAGTATGTTTGGGGTACAATAATACAACATGTTTTCTGAAACTTGGAAACTGTTAACAAAACGGTTTCTTCCCTTTGATTGATTGAACAGTTGATATTATTAGCCATATCTTAATCGGCTTTAAGTTAATCATATTTCTTCCTTAAGTTCAATCAGGTCATAATATCTTAAAATTTTAGTCTTCTTTTGTTCAGAAGATTATACACAAATTTACCGGCGAATGAAAAACAAACTGTCGAAGATAATTGAATGGTAATGTTAAAAAAAAAAGCTAATTGAATGGATCTAAGGTATTTCACCAACAAACTGAAATTCCTTTTCTCTTTTTCTTCGAATTGATCGAGTTGAAGAGCTCTAACTATTGTAAAAGTTCCATCATGAATTTAAACCTAGTATCCATAGAAGTGTTGGTCATGGGTATGTGAAATCACTCCTTTGTAAATCTTGATGAATCTATAACCTTGATCTTTCCAAGTTTTGGTGACTCCTAAGTTGTTGTGACCACAGTGAATGCGGTAGCTGGACATACCCAGTGACTCTGCTTTTGTTATGAGTCTCTTAGCTATATTTCTTTGTGATGGAAACTCTTGCGAACTGCAACGTTCGATATGTGAGCATCATGGTCCTCATTTTAAATTAGAACCACACCATCAAACCATTATAAGCCAAATCACCTTTATAATTTCTCAAACAAATCAACCCCACAACACATATTTAGTAAATGAAAGATTCCTCTCTAACTGAAAATATGACTCGTCTTAACCCCATCAGGCCAGGTAAAGATCTGAAACTTAATCATTTTCCTTTGTTTGCCCGTTTGGAGACATGGGCCCTACTCCGTATACTTAAAAATAGAAACACATGACTTGAGCATGGATATAAAAGATGAAAGAAAAAAAAGGCTAACTTTCTCTAGCAAAGTCATTTCCTTGGTAGGAATTCCACCATAGTATCTACTTGTAATATCCTTTGTTCATGCTTATCTTCGCACCAAGAGCTCCGATTTTTAAATATTCTATTCCAAAGTAGAAGGTTTTCATTTACCAAACTACCTATCAAATCAAGTAGAAACAAATATTTAGGCAATGAGTCTCTACAATCTAAAAAAAAGGGTGATAAACAAAATTACCAAACTTCAGATTAGTGGAGGCAGGAGGACAACATAACACTAATAATTTATTTATATAAGAGACTAAGACAGTGACATATTAGATCCTCTAAAGTTCTAAAAACCAGATCACAAGAATTTGGATACGTCCAGATCACAAGAATTTGGATATGTCCACACATGAAGAGGAAGGAACCTTTGATATATATTGTGCGTTATGTATGACACACAAATGAGAGCTAACAAAATGGCTTACTAAAATAACACTTAAATATTCCTGAAACTAAGGAAGGGATAAAAGAAACAAAAGTGCATTTTTGTAACTTGTAAACCTTTTGGAACACAGGAAGAAACAATAAGAACATATGAATGAAGAGAAATTGGCCGGCATGCGTTAAAAAATAAAAGTGATAACGTGGTTAATATATATATATATACAGCTGCCAACACAATATCAAATTAAAACGTTTAGATTTAGTTACATGCCAATGCATTTTCAAATCATGATTGATAGCACATTTAGTTATTTGTATCAAACGCAATGGTTGATAATCCTGCCACATCATTTAGACATGTAGAGAAGAACTGATAAAAAGCCAAACACAAATACACACACACACACACACATTGTGATGCCTGTGAATCCACAAAAAAATCTTAAATCTTCAATCAAATATAACAAGTTTTGAAAGAGAATTCTTTTGATAAACACATACATGAAGTGTTTCACTTGTTCTGTAATGAAGTTGTGAGGCAAGTATAATCAAGTCGAGTTTTAACAAGAGGAGCAACCATCTTATAAATACAAATCAAGTAATATTTGTGAGACGAATCAAATCAGGGGTTAAGGAAAAGAGCCTTAAAAATTTGGGTGAAAGACATGAAAATCGAGCTCGAAAGTAAAAAAGAAAGGACAACAGTAAACCAATGAGGTAAATCACTCGATAAACCATACAACTCATGGAAAATGATATGAGAGATTGACAATTCATATCCGGAGTAAAGGAAGGAGAGAAAGGAACCTCTAGAAATTGGTTGAGAGACATAGAGAAATGAAGATAGTAATTTAAAACCTGCTTTAGTTTCTTCGTCTTACCCACAGCTACCAAGTCACTGAGACTGCAATTTTCGCAGTGACAAATCAGTTCTCCGACCATGAGTTTGAGATCTCAACCGTTGATTCCCTTCTTTTATTATTTTCTTCTTCTTCCACGGTCGATCTCGCAATCCAATTGTTGTCGTGTCGGTCACTAACTTTCACTTCTCTACATGTTGTCTTCACAAAACATACAAATCTAACAGATGGGAGAAGTCAGTGTATACGAAGCAAGAAGCATGAACAACACTAATCGAGGGTTCTCCGTTCGAGAAGGAATGGTGGCAACATTGGGAGACTTTGGTGCAAAGAACTAATATTTGTTGATCTAGAATACAGAGAAAGAGGAGTAATATGTATGGTTTCTTTAGATTAATATTTGTAACTCTCTAATACGAAGAGGCAAACGTCGGGAGGAGTCGATCAGATTTAAGGAAGAAGAGACGAATCTACGCTAATTGTAACTATAATGTCACGTGGCCACTCAAAACCAAGCTAAAAAGAGTTGACGTGGACCCCTTCTGGAGCATCAGATAATCCCTTTTATTAGTATAGAACTATAGATGTAACGAGGACAACATAACACTAATAATATATTTATATAAGAAACTAAGAAAGTGACATATTAGATCCCCTAAAGTTCTAAAAACCAGATCACAAGAATTTGGATACGTCCACACATGAAGAGGAAGGAACCTTTGATATATATTGTGTGTTATGTGTGACACAAAAATGTGAGCTAACAAAATGGCTTACTAAAATAACACTTAAATGTTCCTGAAACTAAAGAAGGGATAAAAGAAACAAAAGTGCATTTTTGTAACTTGTAAACCTTTTGGAGCACAGGAAGAAACAATAAGAACATATGAATGGAGAGAAATTAGTCGGCCTGCGTTAAAAAATAAAGGTGATAACGTGGTTAATATATATATATATGTCAGCTGCCAACACATTATCAAATTGAAACGTTTAGATTTATTTACATGCCAGTGCATTTTCAAATCATGATTGATAGCACATTTAGTTATTTGTATCAAACGCAATGGTTGATAATCCTGCCACATCATTTAGACATGTAGAGAAGAAATGATAAAAAGCCAAACACAAATACACACACACACACATATTGTGATGCCTGTGAATCCACAAAAAAAATCTTAAATCTTCAATCAAACCTAACAAGTTTTGAAAGAGAATTCTTTTGATGAACACATACCTGAAGTGTTTCACTTGTTCTGTAATGAAGTTGTGAGGCAAGTATAATCAAGTCGAGTTTTAACAGGAGGAGCCACCATCTTATAAATACAAATCAAGTAATATTTGTGAGACGAATCAAATCGGGGGATTAAGGAAAGGAGCCTTGAAAATTTGGGTGAAAAACATGAAAATCGAGCTTGAAGTAAAAAAGAAAGGACAACAGTAAACCAATGAGGTAAATCACTCGATAAACCATACAACTCTTGGAAAATGATATGAGAGATTGACAATTCATATCCGGAGTAAAGGAAGGAAAGGAAGGAACCTCTAGAAATTGGTTGAGAGACATAGAGAAATGAAGATAGTAATTTAAAACCTGCTTTCGTTTCTTCGTCTTACCCACAGCTACCAAGTCACTGAGACTGCAATTTTCGCAGTGACAAATCAGTTCTCCGACCATGAGTTTGAGATCTCAACCGTTGAATCCTTTCTTTTATTATTTTCTTCTTCCTCCACGGTCGATCTCGCAATCCAATTCTTGCCGTGTCGGTCACTAACTTTCACTTCTCTACATATTGTCTTCACAAAACTTACAAATATAACAGATCGAAGAAGTCAGTGTATACGAAGCAAGAAGCAAGAACAATACAAATCGAGGGTTCTCCGTTCGAGTAGGGATGGTGGTAACATTGGGAGACTTTGGTGCAAAGAACTAATATTTGTTGATCTAGAATACAGAGAAAGAGGAGTAATATGTATGGTTTGTTTAGATTAATATTTGTAACTCTCTAATACAAAGAGGCAAACATCGGGAGGAGTCTATCAGATTTAAGGAAGAAGAGACGAATCTACGCTAATTGTAACTATAGTGCCACATGGCCACTCAAAACCAAGCTAAAAAGAATTGACGTGGATCCTTTCTGGAGCTTCAGATACTCTCTTTTATTAGGGCTTGATTGGTTTACCCGCTACCACCCGCTATCACCCGCAAACGCAGCTTTTACGGGTGTTAGCGGTTATCAGCGTTTGACAACAATAACAAAAAAACTTCCTACCGCTTTGTATCACTACAAATCGCTCAAAATCAAAAGCTGCTTTCCGCTAGTGTTTGCGGTTGCGGACGGCTGCGAATGGATAATAAAAAAAAAATTATATTTAAAAATAATAAAAATTGATTTAAAATAATATAAAATATAGAAAAATAAGTCACTTAATAAAAAAATTTAGTAAATTAAAAATTTTAAAATTAACTATTAAAATTATAAAATATATGAATAAATTTGATATTTTCTATTGATTATTTACTAAAAATTTATCATAATTTTATATTAATAAAGTTTTAAGATTAAGTTCTTTTAATAATTAATTTTATTATAATTATATACATTTTTGATATTTTATATAGTTATATATTATGTTTATATTATTAATTGGTTGTTTAACCGTATTGCATCCGCTAATCAACCAGTCATAATTATCCCGCAAACGCATCCGTTTTTAACCATTGTACCAATCGTATAAATCGCTTAATAACACTTAAAACCGCAATCGTCCGTTTCCGTAAACTTCCGCAATCGCAACCGCACCCACTGCGGTTAAACCAATCAAACCCTTAGTATAAATAGATGTCACACTATTTGTAAATAATAATAATAAAAAAAAATCATGTGCCATTCTTACGGCACCGACACCGACACCGGTTCCTATTACTTTCGACCGGAACAGTAAGAAATAACATACGACGACAAATTGATTCCTTGTTTTTATGGACATACATGGAATATTTTCAGACAATTCGTACAAAACTCAACTTCATCGATCAAAACCCTAGCTTCGTTCCCAATCATCTTCTCCTATGGATCTCTTCAAATCAGTTCTCTCCGAATACGATCATCAACAACAACAAGATTCACCAGAATCCACTCAATCTCCTCTCCACGATCCCACAACTTCTTCTTCTTCTTCTTCGTGGAGCTTCGGCAGTCTAGTCAGAACCCTAGCAACCAAATCCGAATCCGTAATCGGATCCTACCGTCGTGAATTCGAGGAATTCGGATCCGAATTGAAGAAAGAAACCTCCGTTATCCGACAAGTAGCTTCTCGTGCCGTCAAGGACTTACCTGACTCTCTCGAACTCGCTCAAGAGTCTCTCGAATCGGTTGGTCAAGCCATCGACGACATAGGTGCCACCGTTTGGAAATCAACGGCGATGATCATTTCTCATGGTAAGGAATCTCTTTCATCTTCTTCGTCTGATCAAGAACCATCTGGTGATCGTAGATATCATCAGGGATTGTCTGTGAAACCCTATAGTAGATTCGAGATGCAGTTACGTGCGATACAATCTGATAAAGGAACGTATGTTAGAGAGCCTGATGAGTTAGGGGAATTTGAGAGTTGGAGTTTAGGGTTTAAGCTTGAAGAGAAAGGAACTGAGATTGCTGGTTTAGTTAATGAAAACAAAGCTTTGAAAGAGATTTGTGAGGAGGTTGTGCCTAAGGAAGTTGATGCTGAGACTTTCTGGAGGAGGTAT
This sequence comes from Sisymbrium altissimum, assembly GCA_900406495.1. Lineage (NCBI taxonomy): Eukaryota > Viridiplantae > Streptophyta > Magnoliopsida > Brassicales > Brassicaceae > Sisymbrium > Sisymbrium altissimum. The sequence continues at coordinate 9,822 of OVBI01003256.1, forward strand.
TACTATAAAGTGCATAAGCTTGAGGAAGTAGAAGAGGCTAGAGTTAAGCTTGTGAAGAGAGCGATCTCCGGAGAAGAAGAGGAGGATTTGAGCTGGGATCTTGATGATGAGGAAGATGATAATGAAGCCGAGAAAGATAGTGAGAGAAGTTTGAAGAATGTGGTGTTGGAGGAAGAGAAGGTAGAGAGTAGAGATGTTTCGTCTAAAGACAGTGATATCTCGGTGATTTCGACACAGCCATCGTTACCTGAGGTCGAAGATCTTGGGTGGGATCAGATGGAAGATGATATCAGAAGCAATGAGGGTAAGAGTTTGGAATCTGGGCAAGGGAGTGAGGAGATATCTGATTGGCGAAGACGGGTCAGTGTAGCAGAGGAAGAAGAGGATTTAACTTGGGATATTGAAGATGAAGATGATGATCATCACTCTGTTAAACAATAAGTTATAGAAAAAGCAAGATTTGCAATCAAAAGGGTTACTATTACAGGTCTAAAGATATTATTGTTGAAGATGATGAGTCTTAAACTCTAATCTTCTGTCTTGGGAAATAGCAGGTTAAAAAAAACCATATACGATTCTTTCTAAACGTGCATATTCACAAAGTTGTATAATAAAACAGTTTGTTTAAGGAACAAGTTAGCATTAAGTGAATCTTCTTTGAAGATACTACTACACAATATAATAAGCCATTTGTTTGGGTTTGATGAGTAGCGTATATGCACTGGTGATAAGATCTTACACCTTTCTATGTATCTATATTTTAAGTAACGTACACAGCTAAGTCTTAGTTGGAGTAGCGACTGCGAATGTAGAGGAACAAAGCCGTGGCTGCAGCCACCATATACGGAAAGATTGTCCATATCCCCTGCACAAAGATTGGAACCAAAACTTATGTCAAAGGCTCAAAGCTATTTACCTCTGTTTCGTCTCTCTCTCTGTACTTACCACTACAGTTGCTACTGTTGCAACAGCAAACATGGGGCGTTCTCTAAGAAGAAACCCAATCACAAGCTGAAATATTTGTTAAGAGTTAAGACACTCTACTTAGTCTTGTAATTCACATTGTAACGAAGAATGAAATCGATTATAATGAAAAGCAGATAAACCTGAATTGGAAGAGTAAGCAAACCACCGCAACAAACTCCTGCAAAGAAACATTCTGGAGATATTCCCTGTAAAGGATCATGTTAATAGATTTGATTAACCAAATATTACTACATATGGGAATCAATACCGTGACAGACTTACAAGAGCTCCGGCTAAAAATGCTGTAGGATTCCTCACTCCCAGCGAAAACCTTTCCACTGCATTAAATGTTCATAGAATCAAACAAAAGCCACAAGATATATATTGCAAAGTCATTCTTCACATTCAATAAAACGTTTATAACTTACCGAAACCTGAGAGGTTTCCATACTTTTGGACGGCCTGAGTAATGCTCATCGCTTTATCTTTGCCTATACCAAGCTTTATATCGTATTGTAGAAGACAAAATCAGCTTTTGGGATACAAAGTTTGATCGGAAGATAACAAGAATAGATTTCACCTAAGGGAAGTAACCTTTGAACAAATATCATCTGATCCTCCACTTTGTCTATAGAGCTTTCCTAGGTAAAATGGTATCATATCGCTTATACAAACTCCCCTTTTCAAATTGGCAACAAAAATATCAAAGAAGATGACCGTTAAGAACAATGGAAGTTATGTTGTTTTAACAAGAGATATTATGTCCTTTTTTTACCAGTAAACCCATGACACTGTAGACATTATGTAAGGAGCATTCCGAGAGAAAGACTCAGCAAAAGATTGCCATGTCCCATCCAGAGTTAACATTCGAGCCAATGTTATTCCAACCTGCACTCAACAGTTACAAGAAACTGTTATCAATATGAAGTCCAGACTAGAATCTTTCAATGAAGCAGAACCAAAAAAGATGTAATAGGAAGACGAAACAGAAGTACCGGAATAAAGCACAAACCCATATATTGAGTGCCTCTTCGCTAATAAAAAGTCCGAATCCAGCTGCCATTAGCAACCAAAAGTAGACCCATCTGCAGAAAGAAAGACACTGAAGCAAGATGCTAAAGGGTACAATCTTGTTCAGGAGAAGATTAACAACAAGTAGTGATACGGCTAACTGTTACATTACCCTGGTGCATTTCCTGGAATTACGAATCTGTTTCCAAAGGCATTGAATGTAAAACCTTCTGAAGATGATGAAGCTTTGGCCAGACTCTTAACCTCAAAAGGTGAACCAGAGCCTTTCAAGGTTACACATATTAGTGTAATAGTCAAAGCCAACGCTAACCCAAGACCTAGCTTTGCTATGAATGGGACTCTCTTGTTTTCAGAAACTCTTGTGTTATCGCTCTTTAGTATCTCATCCACATTTGGTTTCTCATCTTCATTATCTTGAGACTTTTCAGAGTCATTCTTTCCAACATTGTCTTTCTGAAAGCTTCTTACTTTGATCCTGCCATGCAAGAAACATCGAATTGGGACTTTTATTGTTTCTTTTGCTAAATAAAGTCATTTTGATATCCAACAGGAAAATGGTGAAACGAAAGATTGTAGACTTGTAGTAGCAAATTAGTGACTTCTCTTTGCTTCTATCGATTTAAATTCCAAATTTCGTTTTCAAGAAAATCATATTCCACAAAAAGAGAGCTCAAATTCCACAATTCAGAATACATATTCATTTTCAAGAACATCATCAAGAATTTATCAAGAATGATCAAAATTATCAAGAACTTCATCAAACCTGTAAGAAGAACGCTTGAAGAGACGACAGAACGATAAGCTTTCGGCAGCACCATACAAAACTCTGCTCCTCAAGACAGCAACAAGGTTTGGTTTCTGAAGGTTTAAAGAAAACCCATAAACCGGAACCGCCATGGAAGACAACATTCTTTCAGACAGATGATGATTTTGGTTCTAGAACGGAGGTGTGAAGAAGATGAAACAATGTGAGTTTTTGATTCCAAATGGTGTGTTTGAGTGGTGATCGGCGACTCTGAAGATACGCATATTCTCCCCGTGATTCAAAGAGCTCCGATATATTGAACATTCTGTACCAGAAGAAAATTCCGTATAAAAAAATAAAAAAATAAAACAAAAAAAAAAGTTTGACAGCAGAAAAATATTACGTCAAAAAAAAAAGAAGGAAAAAGCAATTTATTATCGAGCCCTTCCTTATGTAGAGGTTATACTATATTTGGTTAAGACGGCAAAGTTTAAAGAAGAAAAAAAAGTTTCAAGACTTCAAAGAAGGGACTCTAATCTCAAATACCCCTCCGTACGGTTGACAAAATTTCATTACCCCTCTTTAATCTCATTATCCCTCTTATCAGTGATTTGTCATATTTGCCCTTCCTTCTTATTTCTTTTTTACTTTTGGTGAAAATCCTTTCATCCAACCTTTCCATTTTGGACTCTAATCTCAAATACCCCTCGGTACGGTTGACAAAATCTCACTACCCCTCTTTAATCTCATTATCCCTCTTATCAGTGATTTGTCATATTTGCCATTCCTTCTTATTTCTTTTTTACTTTTGGTGAAAATCCTTTCATCCAACCTTTCCATTTTTTAATATTATATATTATTTATATATAAAATAAAATTTAAAATAACTTTTATAATTAAAAAATGGACCCACCTTCTTTTTTTTTTTGTCGGCAGACCCACCTTCTATTCCCTCTATTTTCTTCTTCCATTACTTTTCATCATTAATAAAAATTAAAACTCCAACTAAAACTTAAAATATGTTATTTTGTCTCATATTTTAGTTTTTATAAATAAA
>OVBI01003257.1:0-13620 GCA_900406495.1 Sisymbrium altissimum
TCGGCCAAGTCTTCTTATGATCATCGAATTTTTAGTATAGTCATGGACCACAGGTTTTTCCTCACTCCCCCTCATGAATATACTACAATTTCGTGATGCTTGGGACAATAAATCTAATGAATTTCTCTTGTGCACATGTAACACAACGTGAGATTCTATGGGATAACTTTTTGTGCATTTTCATGATCAATCTTTGCATCAAGTTTTGGACTTAGATGGCTAGTCCAGTCATGCCATATAATGTAAATTTCGTAGGGTATACCAATTGTGGTTACCATTACTTTTCATAGTGATCTTTGGCATAGTCTAGATCAATAGAGAATGCAAGTATAGTCTCGACCATTTTCTTTTAATGCTTTAGGCGATTTTAATGAATTTTTATTTCCTTTTGTCCATTGTTTCTATTTGGAAACCATTATTATAACTCAATGGGCTTTGTATGGGTGAGAAATTCATGCCCTTTAGGCAATGCCTTTTGGTCGAGATTTTAAACTTGTATTTTTGAACTCATATTGCCGTTTATATAAGCAATAAAACATTCATATAATCAAGAAAGAATTAAACAAGATAATAGCAATAAAATAAACTCAAAGTAATTCTAAAATGTCAAAGTAAAGCATGAAACATAAAATTAGAATGTCGAAATCCCATTTATTTAGTCAATGTATAAGCCGGTCTCTCAGTCCATGTGTTTCCACATGACTTCCTCCTTATTATTATTAGGATTATTTGCTTCAGGAGGTCTCATCTCACTGTTACGTTGCTCAATATATCTTTTCTGCAGTTTCTCAATTTGCTGATAATATCTCTAATTTTCTGCTTTCTTTACTCAGATTCCAAAAGGTATGCCAATATGTCATTATAGTTGCTGAAACTTTGGGCCTTATGTGATAACAACAAATCCTTTGGATGGAATGTGCAGTAGGTCTTATATAGTAAGTCCTCATGTGTTACCACTTTTTACCACATAGTTCAAGACCATAGGCGATTTTCATTAGAGCAGAATTATATTCGTCCACGGATTCAAAATCCTGGAAATTGAGGATCCTCCATTCTTTTATGGACTTTCGCCATAATACCATTGAGTATCTTTCATTTAACATTGTCCAAAGGTCAAAGGGATCCTCAATATTTAGGTACTGATCTCTTAATTCCTCAGTGAGATGATAGCGTATAATTTTTATGGCTCTATGCTTTTGGCTCTCAATTTCATTATTCCCATCAATGATACATCTCCCGAGTCCTCTAGACTTCAGAGCAACTCTAATGTTCATTACCCATTTTAGAAAATTATCTCCAGAGAGATTTAGGGCAGAATAATCTGAGGGTTCGAATTTCGACATCTTAATCACTTTATCAATCAGTTGAAGAATTTATGATTCATGCAAAAAATGCATATGATTTCAATAAATTCGACCATTTCGTATAATGCTAGGTCTATATGTATCAACATGAGATAATGTGCATAAGCCACACGGCTTAATTATATGATTAAGCCATACGGCTATGAGATGAGGATAGGATTTCAAGGTCCTTAATATATTCAGGGTTTCAGTTTATGAATACATCAAGAAAACTATCATCTTAGCTCTCGTGCAATAATCAATTAAGCACTAATCATTCCTAAACCTCAAAATAAAAATTCGAATTTAATCAATCTGGTAATTAGGGTTTTCAAGGCCCTTTAGGATTCAAATTCGAATTAGGGTTTTAAGAATCAATAGACAATGAATCTATCAATGTCTAGGGTATCATGCGATTAACAAGCTGATACAAGTAATAAGTTATCATGCGATTTAAACAATTAATCATTCCATCGGTTTTATCAAGTAATCATGTGATTTTCTATGAATAAAAATCAATCCTAGGCAAGTATGATCTAGGACAAATAATAAAAAAGAAAAGATCATGCAAGGATTAGGATTTTTCAAAATTTCTTTTCTCTAAAAGGAAAGACTAGATTTTCCTATTCAAGATAGATTAGGGTTTGCAATTTTTGATTTCAAGGGATCAATAGATCAATCAATACAATCAGAAATAATTATCATAGAATTGAATCAATTAAGGAAAATTGAGGGTTTAAGTCTAAAATCGGATTTTAGGGTGTAGGGTTTCCAAATTAGGGTTTAACAACCTAACAACCAGATCTAGATCATGATTGAATTTAAAAACATGTTTCTATTAAGGAAACAATCTTAATATATTTTCAAGGTTGATAGAACAATTAATAAATGAACCAAAAACAAATTTAGGGATTTATAGAATTGATTTTGGAGTTTTCAGAAACTAGGGTTTCAGATTAGGGTTCTAGTTCTATTAGGTCAGATTCGATCTTATGTTTTAGGGATTCGATTTTGTTTACCTTAAACACCGAATATGTTGAATGGATTGAACCAGGAGCTAAAAGACCTCGGAAAACAAGTTGATCACGAGCTGCAACAAATACGAGCTGGATTGGATATGTTTTCACGGTGGTGGCTGTTAGGGTTTTAGAACAATCGTGCTGATAACATGTTTTGAAACTGAATGTTTCTGTGTATTAATGAATGAATGAGGTTACATATATATAGTGGTTTATATGACCAAGTAAAAAGAAAACCTAAGACAACAAAGAAAAAGGGAAACTCTAAGTATGAACCGACTTTGGCTTGGTTATATCGGGCCAGTTATGAAATCCATCACTAATCGATTTATAACACATTAGAATTTAACATTTCATTAAGGATAATTTAGACTAAATATATATGTATACTATAATAGGTTTCATACACTTTATCAGATATGATTATGTAGAGATTAATTAGCATAACTAAAATATATTTAATAGTAAAGTATCCAAACAATTTAAAATAATTGGTCTCACTTCTCTAATTAATTAAAAACAAAAATAATAATAATAAAAATAATATAATATATATATATATATTAAATCAAATAATAAATATAATTTAATAACATAATAAATAAATTATTCTTATAAATTATAAATTTTAGTAAATATATACAGAACATAACATAAAAATATATTTGGTAAATATATACAGAAAATAGTATAAAATATATTTTGTATTTTAAATATAATATAATAACCTAATAAATCAATTATTCTTATAAACTACAAAATCAAATTTTGGTAAATATATACAGAACATAATATAAAAATATATTTGGTAAATATAACAGAAAATAGCATAAAATATTATTTTTCAATTTAATATAACTTAATATTTATAAATTTAATAAATTTCTTTTTCTTAATTTAAAATAATATTATACCGCATTCACGCGCGGATCCGAGTCTAGTTAGAATATGTATTTTTATTACTCTAAATCTATTAAATTTTACCATCAAATAAATTGTATAAAAAATTTCACAAATAACTAATAAACAAAATTACAATATTTTATTCAGAAAATATGCATATATAAAATAAGTAAATTAAAANAAAAATAAAAATAAAAATAATATAAGTATTTTATATAATCTTAAACAAACCAACTACAATCAAAATAAATAATACTATTTAATAGGCCTTGTTAAAAAAATTACACCACAACATTTCAGTTCAAAAAAAACCAAAAAATTCCAAAAAATTTACAATTAAGTAATAAACAAAATAATAAAATTTTCTTAAATAAATGTGTATATATAAAATAAGTAAACAAAAAAATAACAATGTAGACATCTTATATACTCTATGTATTGATATTTATACATGTTAGAGAAGATCAATTCCCACAGATTAATAAATGTGAAACTGGATGCTAAAAAAAATTCAAGTACCTATTCATAGTTTTGGGGGTTAGCATTGAAGGTTTTAAAGTCATGAGAAAAAAGATCATTGTAGATGCAACTTTCTAAAGAACGGATTTGGTGGTGTACTAGTTTTTGTCCAATGCTCATGANCCAATGCTCATGATCCTAATCGTCACCATTATCCCATAGTGTTTACTGTACTTTGATGGTGAGAATAACGCAAATTGGACCTAGTTTTTTTAGATTCTCAAAACTGTTATGCCACTCTTCTGAACTATGAGTGACCGAAATGGAAGCCTTATAAGTGCCATAGCTAATGTGTATCCGACCACTCACCATGATACCTCAGATTCTGAACTGAAGTTCGAAGCTGTCAACATGATGCTTCAGATCGCCGACGTCGAATATGATTCTAACCACATCTTGTATTAGATAAACACAAATATTGTAAATCAAATTGAAACAACTTATAACTATAAGTAAACTGAAAAAATTATTGTACTGACTAAGACAATTTCATCGAAGGTTCCAAAAATGATTGCATCAAAAAGAATCAAAAGATTGAAACGTTAAACGCGATTCATATTATTGAAGAAAGGGACAGCATTCTTTACACTTATATCATATACATTTCTCAATTCAATTTCTCTTTATATTTTTATTTTCATTCCTGTAAAAATACTATGAAATCATCAACACTAAAACTCATTTGCTCTTGATTTTCAGTTATTTTTTCACTTCACCTTATTTATCTTAAACTTTTGTATATTTATCTAGAAGTCATTCGTTCTTTTTTAATTGTACCTCAATATGATGTCATTCCCTAAACTAATTTTATTAAATTATTTTTGACAACTGTAGTTTTTTTTTTTACAACATTCAAAATAAATTGATACTATCAATTTATATTAAAAAAAAAAGTATCTCCTTACGCGCGAGAAGAATCTTCAAATATTTTGTAATTAGCTTACTAGACACAGCACCTAGTGAATCTAATATTTTATAATCAACTCACTTGACACTCCACTGAATGGACCACCATCTTTGTTATAACGATCCGATTATCGGTTTCATCCGACATTTTCCGACGGTTACAGTTTCTTTGATTTTGAGATTTTTCGTGGCTCTTTCCTCCAATAATTTCAACAACAGTGTTGCCAGTTATGATGTGCGTTGTGAATATGCGAATGTTTTTGTGGAAGTAAAGACTTTTGACAACTTGTTTTTTTCTCTTCTAAGTCCTTTTTTGTCATCTGGTGTTATATTAAGAGATGATGGATCAAAAACCATCCAGAGAAGTCTACTTACACAGACATACAAAGGCCCAGAACAAAACATACAGACCAAAAGAGCCAAACACAGAGCCAAGAGCCCGATAGTAACTAACCAAAAGCTATCCCAAAGATATCACACGATTTCGATTACATGATACCTTGCCTACTAACCGACGCAAGGGAACCCAAAAAAGCCTACCTCATAACTCCTAACTTTTGATTTTAGTTAGTTAGTTTTTTTTTCTTCTTTTTTAAGAAGTAAAAATTAATTTTTTCACTCATGTTTATAAAAGTTTACTTTAAACAAATATTTTATAATTATAATTACTAGGTGAGAACCCACGTGTATTAATCTTTTTGGTTTTTTACTTTTGTTCTTGGTTGATTCTTCTATATTTATTTATTTTGCTTTTTTATTATTTTCTTTTATTATATGTTTTTTGTTTTTTTTTGTTTTCCTTCTATTTGTTATGATGTTCCATTTTCTGTTTTTTTTTTCTTTTTGAATATTTTTTTGTTTACCATTATTATCAATTTTTTTACTGTAGACTATTTTTTCATTTTTTGAAATTTATTTTCATATATTTGTATTTTTCTGTTATTATTTTTTTTGTTTAGTTTTTTTGCTAATTGAATTTGTTTGAAATTGTTTTCTTTTTTCCCTCTTTCTCCCATGTATTCTTTTAGGGAGATTGTAAGCACAACCAGATCCTCGTGTTTAGTTTTTGAAGATATGATGCTCAACATAGACTCATCATAATGTGGATAAAATCTTCTTTATCATTTTTGGAATATAAAAAGAGCAATGAAAACGTTGTTGGCCAGTCACGCGTTGGTGATAATTTATCGTAAGATTGCGATTTCAAAGTTTCATGGTTTCTGAGTCTTTCGATCAAAATCGTCTCTTGTGTAAGCAATTTCTATAATATTTTATATTATGAACATCACAAAATGACTGCCTCATTTTTATAATATTTTATTAAATCTAAAGAAATAAACTCTACCTCTTCTTCTTCTAAGCGATCCTATGGTGAGAAGGTTAAGTACACACAACTTAAACCAATACATAATTGTCAGTATCTTCCAGAAATAAATCACCAAAACAGAGTTTTCCAAGTAAGCATCAAAAATATTATTTAAACTTATATTAATGAAGATCTTACATGTTCTGATGATATAGATATGAGCATAAGTGCATGTGTGTGCTAAACATAGTTTGAAGAACTAATGCACATAATGAAAAAATAAAGTCAACCCGGCCTTCCAAATAGAGAGTTCTTATCTAACTTTTAAAAAACTGTGATCATTAATCCCCCATTATAGAATAGTCCTCTGTGCAAAAGAAAACCAAATCTTTTTTTCAATTGATGATAGAAAATTTGATATTCTGATATATGGATGATCTTTTTAGATCAAAAGCTTCGGAGCCAATATATTCAATGGTCATAGGAAAGATGGAATTACTCTCGCCCAAAACCAATCTCCACCACAGAAACAATAATACGGAATTACTCTCGTCGACGAAAGAGACATCGAGTTGACACTCTTAATTTGATAGAACAAGAAATGGAGAATCTGCAGACTCGAGGCCTGACTGCAGAAGAAGACATTAGATTATGGAGAAGAAGAGGCGATGTCTACATACCTAAGTTCAGCTCCAAAGACACTTGGAATATCCTGCGAGGGGAATGTCAGAAGGTTACTTGGCATACTGGTATTTGGTTCAAACATGCTATCCCGAAATTCTCTGTTAATGTTTGGATTGTAATATACAATAGACTGGCAACAGATGACCGTCTACTACAGTGGAATTCAAATGCTAATTCATCATGCTCTCTTTGTAATGATCCTTTGGAAATAAGAGATCATCTCTTCATCAAATGCCAATATTCTAAGAAAATATGGAACAACCTAGCAAGTAAGCTACTCAATACAAGATACACAAATCAATGGCTAGAAATTCTCGAGCTAATCCTGGATACATCTCTAGACTCCGTCCACGTATTCCTGGTGAGATACTTGTTTCAATTGACTGTTCACTGATATGGAGAGAGAGGAACAATCGAAGACATGGGAAAGTTGCAACTCCACCTGCAGTCTTCATATGCAACATCGATAAACATATGCGAAACAAGATCTTATCCATTCGACTAAAAAAAGATACAAAGTTCGAGACTGCGATGGAGCAGTGGTTGGAAACTAGATAGTAATCCTCTAGAATTAGATAGTAATCCTCTAGAAAGTGTAATTTTCGATTTCATTCTTTAGAGAACTCTAGTGCGTTGCACTAGATGTAAAAAAGTTTTTTTTTTTTTGTTTCGAATGAATTTAAAATTCATTCAAAACAAAAAAAAAAACAATAATATGGGATGCTTTTGATTCTTTATCAAACAAAGACCCTGCACATCAGAGCAAATAACTAATTATGACTCCAACCCTTACGAGAAGAGAAATTCTTTTAACGGAAATGTTTATGCATAGTAGAAGACAATATCATCTGTCTTACTAACCTCATAAACTCTTCTCATCTCTGTATATGCTAGACTGTATATGCTAGACTGACATTGATCAATGTAAATTTAGGACTTGCAGAGCTTGCGCCTGTTTCTGGAATTGCTCTGCTAACTTCTTCAGGTTGTCCAAGTTATCAGGTGCTGTGAAATCAAGAGTATGATAAATCGGTTAATTCAAGGGATTATTATAAGTCTGGAAAAAAGGAATTGGAGAGGGTAAACACAAAATGGTGCATACCAAGTTGGCTGATAATCTGAGGTTCTCCAACTTCTCATAACCACCATCCTACAAACAACCTCCAACCAGTGGCTCACCGGTCTGTGACTCAACTCAATTCAGTCCCCAGCTATTGGCAGCCGGACCCACCAGTGGTTGAGGGACCAACCGCTCTGCATAGAAACGGTGTAGGCCAGTTTAATAAAAATTACTTCAGCTTGAACCAATTTTATAACTGAAAGTGTATGCCTTGAAATCTTAATAAGACTTTTTTTTTTTATATGTAAGGATCAGGCATGCATAGTGTTATCATTAAGATAGGAGCTGTGAAACTTGCTGAGATACCAAATCCTCTCTTTTTGTCCATTTATTTTCTTGGGTTAGAAAGAGTTGTATAATCATCTTGTCATCTTATTAAACTAATAGTTTTATTGCTACTTGATGGAAATGAGTCACGGGTCTGTTTCGCACGGTAACAAAGATCACAAGTCCTATTCAACATCGGAGAACACGTTATATATCAGGAAGCCAACTATATTGAGTGAAATGAATTATCAGATTAATTTCTAAACTGTACAAATGTTTAATTATATATACAACTGGTTAAGATAGAACTAGAACTTAACCAATAAACTAAACCGGTATCTCATCTAATATACCCCCCTCAAGTCTCTGAAATCGAACTTGCTTGAGGAGTAAAGAGACTTGAAGTAGAGAGACGAGTCAAAATGGAATGAAATGGTCCAGGTTGGAGTGGCTCAGTGAGAATGTCCGCATGTTGATTGGCACTAGCAACATGCATAAGTCGAATGAACCCCTTCTTGACTTGATCTCGTACAGTATGGCAGTCGATTTCCACATGCTTTGTTCGCTCGTGGAAAACAGGATTCGTGGCGATGTGCATAGCGGATTTATTGTCACAGAAGAGTTTAGCACGACCACAAACCTCAATCTTCAGACTTGTAAGCAGTTGCTGTAACCAAAGTAGTTCACAAGTAGCTTGTGCCATACTGCGATACTCAGCTTCAGTGCTGCTCCTACTGACGACGTCCTGTTTCTTCGACTTCCAAGTGATCAGAGAGTTCCCCAGATAAACACAGTACCCAGTGATGGAGCAACGACTATCCGGACATGTTGCCCAATCGGAATCCACAAAAGCATTAAGGCAAAGAGCAGAGGTAGCAGAGTAAAACAAATCCTGACCTGGGTTATTCTTGATGTATTTCAGGATGCGATGAGCTGCTTGAAGATGCACTTCAGTTGGAAGTTGCATAAACTGACTCAAGCAATGAACCGCAAACGTGATGTCCGGACAAGTGATTGTCAAATAGAGAAGGCGACCAATAAGAGCACGAAACGGACTCGGATCAGCCAAAGGAGTTCCAGAATCCTTACTGAGTTTCACAAGAGGATCCATAGGTACAGACACCGGTTTGCAAGCGAGAAGACCAGCATCAGAAAGAAGATTGAGAGCATACTTTCGCTGGGAAATAGAGATGCCAGCTGAAGTCCTTGCGATTTCCAAGCCAAGAAAGAAACGGAGGGGACCCAAATCCTTGATCTTGAAATGAGAATGAAGTACCTGTTTGAGAGCAGCAACATCTACGTCACAGTTACTTGCAATCATAATGTCGTCAACATAGATCAATATAGCCGTAAACTTGTCTCCGTGTTGGCGCACAAACAAAGTATTATCAGCTGGTGATTGGAAGTAACCTGCCTTCATGAGGACATCAGAGAGGCAGTGGTACCATTGCCGTGGCGCTTGCTTCAGACCATAGAGAGATTTGTGCAATCGACAAACCGGATTAGGAGGAAGAGTACCTGAAGCGGGGGTATAGCCCTAAGGTAAACTCATGAATATTTCCTCATCAAGGTCACTATGCAAAAACGCATTAGATACATCCATTTGTGATAAGCTCCACCCTTTCACAGCAGATAAACCGAGAAGAAGCTTGACACTGGCAAGCTTTGCAACTGGCGAGAATGTATCAGTGAAGTCAACACCTTCCTGTTGAGTGAAACCTTTGGCGACGAGGGGTGCTTTATATCGTTCAATACTCCCATCAGCCTTATACTTGATCGTATAAACCCACTTACACCCGACAACATTCTTGCGAGGAGGCAATGACTCAACAGTCCACGTTCTATTGTCTTCCATAGTCTGCAGTTCCTCATTAGTAGCCTTTCGAAAATGAGGAGATAACATGGCTTGCTTAAAAGATGTGGGTTCGGTTTCTAGAGAATATGAAAGAAGATATGAGTGATAGAGAGACTTGAGATTAGACAAAGTATGAACAGATTCCAAAGGGTAAAGAGGAGATGAAGAAGGAGGAGCTGGAGGAGAAAGATTATGAGAAAATGAGTTGACAAGGGAACAATGATAGTCAGATAAGTAATCTGGAGTCTTTGCAGTTCGTTTCGGCCTAGCACTGAGAAGTCGAGACTGTCCTGTAGCTCGTGCAACAGTCTCACCGGGAACAGATGCAGATGTAACAGGAGAAACAGAAGATGCAGGTTGCGAAGAATTATCATGTATGGGATACAAAACAGAAGGGACAGAGACAGGCAAAACAGTGCGAGAAAATATATCATGTGAACTAGACATATCAGGAGTGGTCATGAAAGGAAATATTGTTTCATGAAAGACAACATTCCTACTAATGGAGATGACATGAGTGTCTAAATGCAGAACCTTGAACCCTTTATAGCCAGATGAGTAACCCAAAAACACGTAAGAATCAGCACGAGGAGTGAATTTCGTACGATCCTTAGGCAATCTTGAAACATAGCACAAACAACCAAAGAACGGAGAAAATCATATTCAGACAATTTATGAGTTAACAATTCATAAGGGGTTTTCTTTTGGAGAAGCAAAGAGTGGGTACGGTTGATGATAAACACAGCAGTAGAAACACACTCAGTCCAATATTGCAAGGGAACTTTAGATTGAAATAGTAATACTCTAGCAACATTCAATATGTATTGATGCTTACGTTCAACAACAGAGTTCTCTTGTGGAGTATAAGCACATGAAAATTGATGAATCATACCAGTTTCAGTGATCAATTGATTAAAAGCAAGTTCAGGAGCATTGTCAGATCGAATGGCTTTAATGACAGCAGAGTACTGAGTTTGAATGTATTTAAGAAAAGCAGGGAAAACAGTCTGAACATCACTTTTATTCCTTAAGAAATATATCCAAGTTATACGGGTACAGTCATCTACAAGAGTTAAGAAATATCGATATCCTTCTATAGATTCAACTGCAAAAGGACCCCAGATATCTAAGTGAACAAGATCAAAAGGGGAGGAAGATAACCTATTATGAGAAACAAACGGTAATCTTTTCTTCTTAGCAAGAGGACATACATTACAATGTTCAGAATGCGAGATACTAGACTTAGACATGGGAATGATACCCGAGAGATGTTGTAACTTGGCGGGAGATGGATGCCCGAGGCATTGATGCCAGAGAGATCCATCCACAAGCAAGGATCCAGAGAAATGCAATGAAGAAGGTATGAAGTTGGTATCTAGGATGTATAAGTTGCTAGACAGAGTCCCTTTACTAATCATCAATCCCTGAGAAGACTCCTGAATCATACAATCAGTGGGATAAAAGTGAGCAGAACAGTGATTATCACAAAGCAAAGTACTCACATTAATCAAGTTGAAACGAAAAGAGGGGACATGTAAGACGTTATGCAAAATAATAGATGAGGTAACATGCACCTTGCCTATATGACTAATGCACTCCCTAAGTCCGTTCGGTAATGAGACTGTCACACCAGTTACACTCTTGACCTCACTAAACCTTGCCAAGTCGGAACAAACATGCGTAGTTGCTCCACTGTCAATAATCCAAGAACCACTAGAAAGAGAGTTATAAAGAGTGGAAAGACACTGGTGTTGAAAAGTAAGACAGTTATTTTCAAAACGGAGGCTAAGGGATGGAAATGGAATGATACCCGAAAAAGATTGAGCAGCCATGTGACCATTTTCAGTGATAGAGGCTCGCTGGAGAGGGACCAAAGGCTCTGGAAGTCGAAGTTGCTGAATAAGAGCACTGACTTGATCCTGATTCATCTGACTAAGATCCAAACTCAAAGCATTGGTTGGTTGATGAGGAGAAGGACCAGTCATGATGTTAGCAACAGCATTACTCGTTGGGAAGGAGGGCTGTTGTAGAACCTGAGATTGCTGTTGGTAACGAGTAGTCTGCTGACCTCGAGGTGGACCAGCCGGAGAAGAACCTTTAGTCGTTGAACCATGAAACTTGTGACCAGGGGGATAGCCATGAAGTTTAAAACACTTCTGAACAACATGACCAAGCAAGCCACAATAAGTACACAAGGGACGTTGCTTAGTGTTTCGGTAGTTGTTATGGTGCTGAGTAGCAAAAGCACTATTTTCAGCCTGATCTTCATAAGCCGGCACATCAGAAGGACCAGTCGTTTGGAACACCACACTATCGAGCTTAGAGGGTGGCTTAATATTCTTCTGACGTTCATCTTGGGTAATCATATTGAAGACATCTTCAATATTAGGCATAGGCTTGATCATCAAGATCTGACGACGACTAGCTTCATAAGCTTCATTCAAACCCATCAAGAATTTAGTTACGCGGCTCCTTTGCTGTAAAGATTCCCAAAGCACTGCGGCATTACACTCACAGTGACCATAAGTACAAACAGGTAGCTCAACAAAGTTCTTATATTCTTCCCAAAGCGTCACCAACTCAGTGAAATACATAGTAACATCCATAGAACCCTGTTGAATATTGCTCAGACGCTGTTCGATTTCATAAACCCTAGGCGCATCATCTTACTTGAACCTAGCTAGAAGGTTTTCCAAATGGACTCAGCAGTTGACATGAACAAGAGACTCTGAGCAATCTTCTTGGAAACCGAGTTCATGAGCCACGTGGCAACCATATCGTTGCATCTTGACAAAGAACCAGCATCTCTATGATTAGGAGGAGGACGAGGAACCGTACCATCAATGAAGCCGAGTTTGTTACGGACGTTCAACGCCATTCGAATCGAGCGACACCATGAATGAAACTCAGCACCGGAAGAAAGACGATCGGATACCAAGACTAAACCAGCGTGATCGAAGCTATGAAGAAAATAAGGATTCTCGTATTGATCGGTGTAAGAAGCCGGAATCGCCATTGACGAAGCACTCACAAAGCAAGAAACACCAAAGTACAGAGTTGTGAAACGAATTTGAGAAGAAAGATCTCAAAGAAAACAAGAAGATCAATGAAATCGGCGATGATTCGAAGCTCAAGGAAGCTCATCGACATGGAAGCGAAGCTGAATTGAGCTCAAACCAACACACGCACAAAGAATACGAAAGCGGAAAAGAGAGTGATATTTTGCTCTGATACCATATTGAGTGAAATGAATTATCAGATTAATTTCTAAACTGTACAAAGATTTAATTATATATACAACCGGTTAAGATAGAACTAGAACTTAACCAATAAACTAAACCGGTATATCATCTAATAAACTAATCACCTGGGGAATTTGCCCTCATGCGATTATGCCAACGATCGCATGACACCACACTAGTGGAAACAACCGCTAGAGACTATATGCCTCTGAAATAAAATGTACCAGCTTCTCATTTTCGCCCACTCTATTAACCATTAGCATAATGTGGTCTTGAATCAATAGAAAATGATCAACAGGTTGGACAACACATCTATTTATCATCCATTACCTGACCCATTCAGTTGTGTTAATTAATATATCTTGGTCAATGTCGTTGTGTTCAAGGTTTTTCATTGTCACATATACAAATGTCTATATGTGTATAGTTCTCATCTCCCATCATTGATCTTGACTC
>OVBI01003258.1:0-13619 GCA_900406495.1 Sisymbrium altissimum
AAAAACAGTCAAAATATAACTATGTGTTGACATGGACAATCCATAACCGAAATAAAATTATGAGTAAAAGTTTTTTTTTTTTAATAATGACGGCGCCACGTTTTAAATACCCACGTTTTTAAATTACTGACGGNTCACGTTTTAAATATCCACATTTTTTGTATATTATAGTTGTACCTAATAAGTCTAGTAGTGCAAAACATTTTTTTTGGACATAGTCATACCTAATATTTCTAGTTAATCCAAACATGTTTCAAAACAAATAATAATACAAAATCCCAAACACAAGAAATTTTAAACATCCACAAACCATGAAATATTCAACATAAAAAAAAACCCCAAACTACAAACATACAAAGCAACCGTTCGAAACTAACTTTCAACTCCAAATTAAACCTCAACTACATATTAAACCTTACTCTTCTTGGCCCTTTGTTTCTTCACCTTCGGTTCCTCCTCAGTTTTTCCCTCAGTATAAAGAGACTGCATCCATTGAGATGGTGCAGTCTTTCTCTTTACTCTAGGAGTCAAGTCTTTTTCAGTCGTCTCCTTCCTCGGTCTACCTCTACCTCTCTTCTTTGGGGTCAGCTTTCTTCGATGGAGAATCTTCTAAGATAACCGGACCAGCTTCCTTTTCAACTTCTATATTTAGCGGTTCAGCATCCACAAAAGGGACAATAGCCCACGCATTAGGATCATAATTCTTCTCCTTTTTGTCTTCTTTCTCTTCACCCTCGTTATTCTCCTCTTCTTCTTCTTTCTTTTCATCTTCTTTCCCTTCCTCTTCCGGTTTCCCCTCAGTAACAACTGTCCGAAGAAGTAGCATCCACATACCCTGTAGTTTGCGGTTTTTTTCCTCACCCATGTGGAAGATGTGCCAAAACTGAGGGTGTCTTTTGAACCATGCAAATTCTGTTGCAAACTTCTTAAACTTAAACAGCTCAACAGTCTCATATATGTGACAGCGTGTTTGTATCTTGCATGGATTCGTATACTGGCTGCTATCAAAGAAAAATTCCAAAGATTGCTCCGGTCCGCTTCCCTGCAAAACAAAGACAATTTCAGTTTACATATGCCTAGTCATTCTTAGTTGTCCAGGTAAGAATAGTTAAACCTATTTATTCTTAGTTTTCCAGACCTATATAGTTAATCCTAGTCATTCTTAATTTCCCACGCCTAATTAGTTAAACCTAATACTTCTTAGTTCATTCTTATAACATAAAACTAAAACTTTTTATCATCAATTCACCTAACAGAAATTTCAAGCCAACCTAACAGAAATTTCTAAAAGAACAACACTTGATGTTCAAAAAAGCTCTTAACAATCTTCATGCCAACACATTAGTTGGATATAATTTCATTGATATACAAATAAACTTCACAAAAATTATCTGACACAAATACCAATATATGACTACTTGAAGTGAGAATTTCATTTCAACCAATAAACTAAGGACCCTACAAACTAATGACTAACTAAGGACTCCTCTCAATTTCAGTTTCAAACTACATACCTTTGATGTTGAAGAGATTTCTTCATTTTCGGACCCATCATTGGAGTGGGAGTCCGAAATAGTCGTTCCATGCTCCACTTCGACTGGATTTTGTAGAGTAGAGTTTTTTCTGATTTTTCCCTTCTTACGGACGCCTCCACTCTATTTATTTCTCTTATGCTTTGGCATCCTAGTAAAAAAAACATTAAACAGTTTAATTTACGAAAATGAAAGAATAACAAAATACATGAACTCAAGGGTTGAAGAGATCAACCAAAGAAACTGGAATTCTCTCATATTTCCGCCATTTTTAAGAATAACGACTACAAACAGTATAGACCGAACAATACCACTATACTCGGCTTACCTGAGCCCAGAATTTAAATGAGGTCACCGGAGGGAGGACAATTGACTTTACGTCGACTAACAAAAAGATAAGGTTCAAAAGAGGATTGATTTTAAGTCGAATAAGAAGGAACAAAAAGAAGAAGAAGCTTCGATTAAGTATTGATTGATTTTTTGGAAGAAGAAGAAGAAGAAGATTCCACGGAGACGAAGAAGAAGAAATGGGAGAAAGAAGTTTCGAAAAGGGGAATTTTGGGAGTTGTCGGGATTTAGGGTTTCGTGTGAAGCCGGTTTGAGTGGAGCCGGTTGGGTGGATTTCAGACCTGTTTAGAAACAGATTGATGAATAAACCCGATTCGCTTTGGTTCTTTCGTAATTCTTTTGATTCATTAACCCCCTTTTGGTCTTTACCTACATTTTTAGTTTAAAGATTAATAAAGAAAAACACAATTTTAGAAGGAGGGGTATCTCAGATTTTCCTCCTGTACGGAGGGGTATCTCAGATTTTCCTCCCGTACAGAGGTATCTCAGATTAATCTCCAAAATATTTAGCAACTTCGTATTTGAGAGGAATCGGTCCCTGGTTTAGACCAACATAGCAACTCTTCCCTAAGTAGAAGTTACTAGACCACCACCAGTTGGTTTAGTTCATACGTGTTTTTTGTAATGTAATACAATCATTTTATCGAAATTAAGTTATATTTTTTTCTCGACAAAACCAAAATTTTATTAATCTTGAAATACAAATTTTATCTTTTTCTTGATTGTCGTTATAAAAAAAAAAACGACTTGGTAGCATGTGATAATTGTTAGCTTTCTCATTAAGATGTCTCAGAAGATCTCTCAATCCATTCACCGTAAATCAAGGAATTCTTAGATCTCATATCCATTCGTGAAACTATACTCAAGATCTCGAGTGATATGAAATGGATCTGATGTGGACATAGAGTGTATTTTAGATATCGTGATAATAAATGAAATACATCATCATATCTATTATTGGTCATAATCATTTTTTCATCTATAACCTTTGACAATTCCTAAAACTGTCACTTGAATAGAAAAATAAATGGAACACTTGCAGGACTAACCCTTTTTACAAAATTAATTGGCCGTAATAGCTCTTTCTGTCATTGTCTAAATATAATTTGTCAAACTAGCTTTTTATATCTATTCTACCCTTTAGACCAATTAGACTAACCCAAATCTTTCTTCATATGTTACGGAGGTTAGTAGCTTTACAAGAATCAACCCATGTTACTATAAATATAAGAGACTATCCTCTCAAAGTTAATATCGTATACAAAAATATAATGGGTCAAGTAACATATATGGAGGCCCGTTAATGTATACCACAAACTATAAACATAATTCATCTTGTTTTATTGCTGATATGTTAACAATTTCTATATTATATTATACACATAATTATCAAAGTCAATCAATATATAACTGATTGTCCCTAAAATAATAACACTATTAACACAAAATTATTAAAGTTCAATTATGATCTTATTTTTTTACGGAAATGTTAACAATTTATATACTATATTATACACAATATTAAGTTCAATCAACATATAAACATTTTCATAAATAATAACACTATTAACGTAAATATATTAAATCTATATTTCAAAATATAATCCCTAATTAATGATTACTGAATCCAAGCTCAGAAGTAAACCTTAAATCCTATACGCTAAACCCTAAAAACTAAATCCTAAACCATAAACCCTTAACAATTCGTTCTTCTATATTAGCAATCATGATATTATTTTTAGGGAAATGTTAACAATTTATATACTTTATTATACACAATTATTAAAGTTCAATAAACATAAAAATATTTCCATAAATAATAACACAATTAACATAAATATATTAATTTATATTCTAAAATCTAAACCCTAATTAATGATTAGTGAACCCAAGCTCAGTAGTAAACCCTAAACCCCAAATCCTAAACCATACACAATAAAATATAAACCCTAATTAATGATTAGTGAACCCAAGCTAATATTGAACCTAAATCCTAAACCCTATACACTAAACCTCAAATATATACTCTAATTAATTATTAGTGAACCCAAGCTCAATAGTGTCAGGGATTTTAGAAATAAACCCTAACTAATAAAATATAAACCCAAATTAATGATTATTGAACCCAAGGTAGTAGTGAAATTAAAACCAGAACCCCAAACCCTAAACCCCAAATATATACTCTAATTAATGATTAGTGAACCCAAGCTAATAGTGAACCTAAATCCTAAACCCTATACCCTAAACCTCAAATATATATCTTAATTAATGATTAGTCAACCCACGCTAATAGTGAACCTAAATCCTAAACCCATACCCTAAACCTCAAATATATACCCTAATTAATGATTAGTGAACCCAAACTCAATAGTGTCAGGGATTTTTGAAATAAACCCTAAATAATAAAATATAAACCCAAATTAATGATTATTGAACCCAAGCTAGTAGTGAAACTAAATCCATAATTCTAAACCCCAATTAAATATTTATCAAAATATTTATACAAACAATTCATTCTTTTATTTTACCAATCATGATATTATTTTTTACGGAAATGTTAACAATTTCTATACTATAATATACACACAATTATTAAAATTCAATCAACATATAAACATTTACAGAAATAATAAAACTATTAACATAAATGTTCTCAACAAGCTGTACACTTTCTTTCTTTACAAGTGTTTCATGGGATTTAGCACATAAGAAGCAGTCAACAATGAACAATGCCACATAGCGAAGCTTAGTAAGGGGGTCCTTGATACATCCACTGTTGAGGGTCTTAAAGAGCCAGGTAACAGAAACAGATTTCTGTCCGGGGAATAGGGTATCCAAGAAATCCCTTTTCACATTGCCCCTACTAGACTTATGTGGTAACTGTGTACATTTCAGACCAGTGAAAATGGAAAATTCACGAATAGAAAAACGCCAGGGCTTACCAGCGAACGTAGACCAGAGCTCGTGCGGTTGCTTGGTAGATAGCATACGAGAAAGTAGGAAATAAACAAAAGTACCAGAAAAAGTGTACTACTGAGGGAGATCAAAGAGTTTCCCTAAAGGGGAGTCCTTCAACCTATTGAGCTCTGGAGTGTCCAACCATTCCATAACCTTTTCAATCCAAAATAATTTGTTGTAGGAAACAATTTTCAACTTCTTTCCTTCCAAGGGACCAGGGAAGATACGAGGGGGCAACCGATCTTCGGATATTGTCTGTATAAAAAAGAAAGTACCATCAATAATTGAAGTACTTATGCTAGCAATAGATAAATATATATATGGATATATGACGATACTGATGTTAAACAACAAGAAAGAGCAGAGACAGTAATTTTTTCCATTGTAGGGGAATTGATTTATCCCTATATAGGCACTATCTATAATTGAAGTACTTATGGTAGAAATAGATAAATATATATATGGATATATGAGGATATTAATGTTAAACAAGAAGAATGAGTAGAGACAATAATGTGAACGATAATGGAAAAACTTATATAAATTGTAAAGGAAAATACTAGAGACAAAGTTGGGAACTCTGAAGGGGGAAAACATGAGCAAAATAAATTTCATAGGAAGAGAAGTACAAACGGTTAGCGAATCATCAAAGGAACCGTCAATTCTGAAGAAAAGTAGATTAATGGGTACAATATAAAAAATGGGAATAAAGTAAAAAAGGGAATGATGACTTACTGTAAATCAAGGAGACGACGGAGTACGCAAGCGCTGTCTGTACGAGGTGAGAAGAAAAAATCAAAATCAGACTAAACCTGTAACTTGCGAAGCATAAACATAGTAGATTAAAAGGAAGAGTTTTATAAAGGGGGCGGACTTACGGTATAGCGACGAAGGTAGGAATAGAAGCGGTGGTGTGACAGTGCGAAAAAAACACCGAAGCAGTGAAAGAGAGGCGGATTTCGAAACGGTATAACCAGTTTGGTGTCAATAATTGAAAGAAGAACAGTACATATTGCGATAGAAACGAGGAAGATGAACAGAGAGTTGATGGAAACAAGGAAGATGAATAGTCCTGCTTTTGAGTGTCAGAGAGGCTGATTGAGAAACCGTAGAACTACTTTTGTGTTAATAATTGAAGAAAGAACGCAATAGAAAAAGGAAGATGAACAGAGAATCAATGAAAACGAGGAAGATGAACAGTTTGGTTTTTGGAGAGAAATGCATGCGTAGAAGAGAAAGGTTGGGGTAATACAAATTATTTTGATCGGACTAGTCTCAGGAAAAGTTTATGTCAGAAACCAAATCTTTGTGAAATGCCATTGTGAAAAAAATAAGGGTTAAACAGACTTAACACACGTCAAAAAAGTTAATTAATGAAATATGTTTTTAAACTGATATATATGCATATATCGGCTGGTCAAGAGGTTAGTCAATGTAATTCCCCAAAATAAATTTATCACTCTATCTATAATCTTGGGATGAGTAACTCCTATGTCCCATATCTGATCATGAATTCCGTATTCAATTTGAAAATACGAGATCCATAACCAATCACGAATTGGTGATGAAATGAAGGGAGCGGTTCTAACATGAACCAACAAAGGTCATGTGAAGAAATCTTCAACGAAAACAGGCTGATACTACTTCTAGATAATCCCCATAATTTGGTAGGAATAAGACTTTCACGAAGCTTTCACAGAACAAAAATCAGCTAGGTCTTCCCTCACAGGACGAAACTGCTCGGTCCTCCCTCACATGATGAAGCAACTCAACCCTCCCTTCACAGGACGAGGAGCAGCTCGGTCCTCCCTCATAGGACAATTCAGCTTGGTCCTCCCTCTCTACTGGAGGCAGCTCGGTCCTCTCTCAAAGACCAGCTCGGTCCACCTTTGCTATTTTTGATAATTCAGATCCTTCTTTGTTGAACAAAACAGTTCGAATGTCTTCTTACGATAAATAAAACATATGACATGAACGGCTAGGAAACAGTTTTTTCCCTGAATTACGTTTTTATATCACTATAACCTCGTCACTACCGCATACAAAATTGACGAATTGAGGGAGTAACTTTAGGGTCAAAACCCACATCTTCAAAATAAATGACCAAAAATATTTAAGTATCGAGAAAGTTTTTGATATTTATATACTTTTCCAAAGTAAAAAAAATCATACAAAAATAATTTCAAAGCTATATGAAACAACAAAATCAAGCTACAGAAGAAAATTAGCTAAACCTCCAAGCTGGGACCGAGCTAAGACCAGCTGACCTCCTTCTGACCGAGCTGAACTCCCCTGGACCGAGCTGACCTCCTGGAAACCCCCATGGACCGAGCTTATCTCCCTTTCCCGTGCTGGGACCGAGCTGACTCCCTTCTGCCTATTGGGACCAAGCTGAATGCTCTCTAAGCCGAGCTGGAAACTCCTTGGACCAAGCTGATGTCCCTTTGCCGTGCTGGGATAAAGGTGACTCCCTTCTGCCTATTGGGACCGAAATGGAATGATATCTAGGCCGAGCTAGACACTCCTTGGACCGAGCTGATCTCCCTCTTCTATACTAGGACCGAGCTGGACGCGTCTTCTCCCTGGACCGAGATTATCCTTGCTTGATGCAGAGCTGGATGCCCCTACACCAGGCTGACCTCTGTTGGGACCGAGCTGGACATCTTTTGCTCTGTCTCCAAGCTGTTTCATCTTGTTCTTTGCTTCCAAAGGCTGTTTCTAAGACATCATGCAGTTTCGGCAAAACATTATACTGTTTTGTGGAAAATACGTAACAGTTTATTTGTCAAAAATATAATAAAATTTAATAAACAAAGCAAATTGAGACACTAAACTGAAGTTACGAGACTAAAGGACAAAATCGGAAGCGAATAATAAGATATAGGGCCGAGCTGGAATTTACGAAAAAGTTTATTCTAATTTGGCAGAAAATCTTCAAAAGAAGAATCCCACATCGCTATTGATTTCTTCTCTCAAATACCTAAGTCGACTAAGTATATATACACATGCTTGTATAACTTTTTATTCATTTATAATTTTCTACACTTAACAATTTAAGCATTAACTTTATTTTTGCTTACAAGCTTTGTACGAGAAATTTAATTCCTTAACAATAAAATCAGTCTTTTTCGATCTTTCTTTTATCGTGTTTTTTCTAAGAAGTTTCGGATTCCAAACTAAAAGTTTGTATATTTTTAAAATTTGATTTTCGGATTTATATATTTTCTAAACTTAATTGGTGTGAATTTTACTACCAAAAAAGTGATATAAATTTTTATTTTATAAGTTTGGTTGGAAAGAAATTAAAACAAATAAAGTAAACATAATCGTTTATCAGTTAAATGAAAATTATCAATTGATTGAAATTACAATGACAAATTGTGATATAGTTTTAGTTTTTACGTAGAGCATGCGCATATTCCCCTGAAGCATGTGTATTTACGCTTTTTTTGGGTAAAAACACAATAATACAAACAATCATTATCATCGTAACAACGTTCAACCTCATTTGGTATAATAGTTGTATGTTTTGAATTACAATCCAAACAATTTCTTTCAGTCACTCCACGAACCGTTTGATCTCCAAGTAATATATCTATACAAAAAAACTTAGAGAAAACAATTTAGCTGCACAGAATTTTCATAAGAAATCAAATTTATAAGTAAATTCAACTAAAGAATTGAAATACGTTCGATAAAAAAAAAATAATAAATCTCACCTGAAGAAAGAAGACACGTTAAGACTAAAAGCATGAGTGCTAGATTAGATTTCATGATGCAAATTTTTTTTGGGGTTCAATGTTGTTTAAATTTATTCGACACTCTAACCATTTATAACCAAAATTTAAGAGAAAAAGTTAGTTTGACTCTAATTCATCATTTTATTACTAGATTAACTCTAATTTAATTTTAATTACTAATTTATGTTTGATATTTATTATATCCTTAAATTTTTTGTTATTAAATTTTTTTTTTTGTTATTAAAAATGGTATTTACAAAATGCTATTACTTTATCTTGACGGATTTGTTTATTTTTTACTACAGTTTACTTAATTTTAACTTATTCATTATATCTTCACAGATATTTTATTTGACTACAAATTTTTACTTAATTTTGAGAAACTTAGATATTTTTTCACTGATTTGTTTCTGTTTTTACAGATTTATTTTACAAACTTAATTGATATATCTTCTTTTGACCAAAAATTTGTTTCCTTTTTAAAAGAGATTTACCTAATTATAACAAAATCAAACCAAACAGACCAAAACTTAATTTGAATTAAAAAAATAATGTAAACCGCAACTAAAATTTAATTTGAACTAGAAATAAAACCAACACAAACCTAATTATATGGATCATGCATGCAACTTATTAGACGTCGTAATCTCCTTCGTTTTAGACGTTAGACATTATAAATCTTCTTCCTTTTATGCCTCCATTCCACCCTTTTTCACACGTAGTACAAATTAATATTGTAAGCAGTAAACGAATGCTTCAGAAAAACACATCACTCATAAGTTTGTAATAACAATAATTTAAACTAAGCTGATCATCTTAACATGTAAAATGCAACCACACAACAACAAAAAAAACTATTAGGACATAATGTCCCATATGAGAAATTGGAAAAAATTATAAATAATATATAAATAAAATGTAACTACACAAAAAAACAAAACTATTAAGACATAATATCGAAAATTAGAATAAATCATAAATAATATATAAGGGATATAGATCTCTCTATTTAGTGCCAATTGATTTTGAGTTGAAACTTCATAGAATTTAATATGATATCATAATCCGATCCATATAATCCAACCCGATCCGACCCAAAATTGATCCAATAATTGACAAGTCCCAAAATTGATATCGTCGATCCAAATACGAACATTTTGAGAGAGTATATTATGACATAATGTCCTAATAAAAACAAGTTCCAATTTTAACATTTAGACCCATAAAAAAATATATTCCATATATAGCTGGTCAAGTGCTTAATCACATAACATTTGACAGATTTCCGTGGCAAACTTACATAGCAGACTTCTCCCTGTGGACTCAGAACTTTCGAATATCACTAGTTATCGCTAAGTCTCCATCCCTAATCCCTAAAGGATAATACACTGAAGCTTATAACAAAAATTGACTTGAAACACAATTCTTTAAGAGATGAGTTTAATTAGACAATGTGCTCAAGTATGACCCATTTGTTTGCATTTTGAACAATTGTATTATTTGTGAATTTTATGCGGTTTGCTACCTATCATTCTTGTGACATTTAGTCAAGATTTTCAGGACTTCTTATATCTGCCAAGTTCTTGCTTGACGATTGGAAAAAATATATTTTTGAGTTTCAAAAGCTTGCAAACCGTCGAGATAAATATTATGCGAGTATACCACATACTAATACTCTTTATTATAGGATGGGCATACAAGCGTAGACACAAGTAACTTAACCTCTATTGCAGGTATAATTGCAAGCATGTGAGCAAGGTCATTTCTCAACACAACACCCCACATCCACACGATCGTTGTTCCAAATGAACAACACAATCTTCACATGGAATTACCAACCATCTATGCATTTCACCAGCATCTTAGCCGCAAAATGTTCACAAATTGCTAACAAATATTCAACTCCCCAAGTATGTTGTGTTGTGAGACTCAAAACATCTTCTTGCCTTTTATAAAACCACCTTCCTAGGTTCTCTCACATAAACTCCAAAAGGAATAATATGGAAAATCTCTGTGCTACCTTAAGTACGAAATTGATAGTTTATGCAATGTTTCTAGTTTTTTTTTTTTTTTTTTAATGTTTTTATGTCTCTCAGAAAGCGTACTTGTGGCCACAGGTTCCCGTCCATGTTATCCAATTATGTCACAAGATCAGAATTTATATACCGTAGCTGATCTATGTATCGGTTAAAATCATAAAACGTATGCCCATACACATCACCTTTGACCAAGTACATAAGATGTTTTCCCCTAAACTGAGTGACTATATATGTTAATCTAGAGATAGTAATAACAGATATCTTGTGTTTCCAAAAAAAAAACAAAAACCGTAAAGTCAAATTTATGTTTATAGGCAAATTATATGGCCAGCTGTCCCATGTATCTTATGAGTTGACCAATTAAAGTCCAAATATCGTACTAGAAACTTGATCTTACCATCCAAGACCTCTTTACAAAAACTGAGTTCCTCCCATTTAAGCTTTAATAACTGTTTTCAAGCCTAAGAGTCATTACTAGTTTCCTCTACTGCCCAGAAGCTTATGTTTATAAGATGATACTTTCTTTGCCAAGCCACCCATAAGGGATGAACTATTCGATAATAGGAGCCACATGAAGCAGAGTCATTGTACGGTTCCATACTGAGAAACTCCTAACACCTACATTCTTTCGAAGGAAAATAGTGGACCAAGCAACCTTCACCATCTTGAAATTATCAATGTTACCGGACTAGAGAAAGCGCGAGCACAGTGATTCAATCGTCCTTATACAGCCCTTATCTAGGGAGTATCAAAACCTGAGATCCAGAATTTTACTGTCCTTTCTATTACAGAAGAGAACAGCTGCAATCTCTCTCTATAAATGAAAGGAATTTATGGCCCAAATTCTGAATATGAGAGTAAGCTTGTTTGGAAGTGGCCCATACTAAATGCATTTTCATTGGTGAGAGACTCAAAATAGATATCTAATAACTAAATTGAATATCTACCTTTTCTCTGAGTCGAATACTTTGGTACTAGGATTTTACCCGCTCTACGTGCGGAGTAAAGTTTTTTAACATTCAAGAATCACAATAATGACAATTATTTGTTATATAGATGATTAATATATTAACGGTTATCATAGTATTATAGTAGTAAATTTTTTTTTACAATATATTATCTCTATTTGTTTGTTGTATAAGTTAATTTATTTGTTGATGTTAGAAAAATTGTATTATATGTTAATTATATTTTGTATTGGTTGGTATTAGAAGAATTATATTATATGTGAATTATATTTTGTGTTGGTTTATTAGATTAAGAATTCAATTATTGTCATAATATTATAGTAGTAAAAGTTTTTTAAAATAAATTATCTATAATTTTTGTTATATGAATTTTTTTTTGGTATTACAAAAATTGAATTATGTTATATTAAATATCGTATTTATTGGTTTTAAAAGAATTATATATTATATTTTTGTTGGTTTAGTATATTAATAGTTATAAATATTGTTTTATTTGTTTATTATATGTTTTTCACTTTAATAGTTTATTAAATATTTATATAAAATGAAATAAAAGAATTATTAAATGAATTCCGCAAAAATGAAATGAATTCTTTGTAACATGTTGCTTTTAGATTTTGCTCTTCTTCTTTTCAAAAGTTTTGTACTTTCTAATTTTTAAAAATAATAATAGAAAGATATATATATTCCTTTTTTTACATATATATATTTTTAATTCTTTTATATTAAATTCTATCCCATTTAAATTATTTTCTGAATATTGAATTGAATTTTTTTAAATAAACATTTTTTGGATTACATTTCATCTTTATTTCCAGAAACATGAATATTTTTAAAATATATACACGATAGACTTTAATAAGAAAACTATTAGTTATAATTATTTAAAATAATTTTCTAAATTAAAATAAATATTTGGTAATAAAATGAATTTATAAGGTAATAAAATGAATTTATATGGAAATAAAATATGTTTGTACTAAATATATCTAGATATTCTTAAAANNNAAAATGTATTTATTTGGTAGCAAAACATATAATATAAATTATTTACATATAAACATGTTTTAGAAGAATAATGATATCATTAAAATTATCATATAATCTAATAAAGTTTTTGTTAATTAAAAAGATACTTTATTATTTTAAAAAGACACAAAAAATCTATAACAATGTTTTTTAAAAAAGGTTAAATACAAATACGTGGCATTGGCTGACCTAGTCTGATACAGTTTTGTTGTCTCTGTCAATTACTAAAGGAAAAGAAAATAATTAGAAGAAAAAGTTTATTTGTGGTTCAAATTGGGTTTGGGTCGAGATTGTTTTTGGTTCCTTCTGTCTCTTCCCCTTTCTGCCTCTCTCTCTCTCCTCTTACGTAACCCTAACGCAGCGAAGGGAGCAATGCTCTGCTAGATCTATCTCCCCACTTCAATTCTCCACCCAAGATCGTCCTAAGTCTCCTTTGAAACCCGATGAAAGCAGAGGAATTTCTCTACTTTACAGAGAGAGAGAGAGGATAAAAAGATGCTATGGATTTGGATCAATGGATATGCAAGGTTAAAGAAGGCCAACATCTCTCCGAAGACGAACTTTAGCTTCTTTGCGAATACGTACGCCTTTCTTCTTCTCTCTTTTGCGAAAGGTTGATGCATCTACAAACCCCAATTTCAAAGCTTTAGCCTTTGCTCTGCTTCTCTCTACCTTACTGTTTCTTTTTTCTCATTTTGGTTTATGGGATTGATTTTAGGGTTTTTCTCTCCTTTACTTTTCATAAAGATTGAGGATTTATTAGACATGGTGTTGTATGGAGATGAGTCCAATCAACTTTGCTATTAAGTTTGTATAGATTAGATTCTAGGGAGTAGGAGGGATAACGTATACTTCTTCTGTAGCCAAAAAGAAATTTAATTTACTAACGGTATCACACAAGTGCACGCGCTTGCAAAACTGTTGTATAGTCTTTTTCTTCATGACAATGATTTGCTGATAAGATACATTGGTCATCTCAAGATACATTTTCTTTTATACTGTTTT
>OVBI01003259.1:0-13617 GCA_900406495.1 Sisymbrium altissimum
TTAAAGATCTCGGTGAGCTAAAGTACTTCTTAGGGATAGAAGTGTGTCGCTTTATAGAAGGATTCTTCTTATCTCAAACAAAGTACACACTTGATTTATTGTCTGAAACAGGAAAACTTGGAGCTAAGTCAGCCAAGACACCCCTTGAAGAAGGCTACAAAGTCATAAGGGAGGGGGAGATTGAGGACAAGCCGTATGAAGACGTCAAGCAATACAGAAGGATGGTTGGTAAGCTTATCTATTTAACCATTATCAGACCTGATATTTGCGTTGCTGTGAATCAGGTGAGCCAACACATGCAAGCTCCCAAAGTTCACCACTGTAACATGGTGGAAAGAATCCTCAAGTATCTAAATGGTTCTCCGGATAAAGGCATTTGGATGGGTTGCAATGGAAGCTCAGAGATAGTGGGGTACTGTGATGCTGATTGGGCTGGAGATAAAGAAGACAGGAGGTCTACAACTGGCTACTGCACATTCATTGGAGGTAATCTTGTCACTTGGAAGAGTAAGAAGCAAAAGGTTGTCTCTTGCTCAAGCACTGAAGCCGAGTATAGAGCCATGAGAAAGCTCACCAACGAGCTTATTTGGATCAAGGCTCTTCTTAAGGATTTGGGAATTGAATCACCAGACCCAATCACCATGCATTGTGACAACCAAGCAGTTATCCACATTGCATCCAATTCAGTGTTCCATGAAAAAACCAAACACATTGAAGTGGACTGCCACAAAGTGAGACAGATGATGGAGCAAAGAGTGATCTTACCTTGTAACACAAGAAGTGAAGATCAGTTGGCAGACATCTTCACCAACGCAGCCAGCACTAAGGTTTGTGAGTTCATCCATCCTCAACTTTGACTCATAGATCTTTCACGACCATAAGTCCCTTGGTCATGGAATCTATACTCCTTTCCCTATGTATGGTTTTGTCCCATGTGGTTTTCCATACTTAGGTTTTTAATGAGGTAGATCTTCATGGTTCCAAGTTTGACCTGCGGAGTTCCTATGGTCAAGCTTGAGAGGGATTATTAGGGTGGTAAGCCCAATGGAAAGCCCAAGTGTTTATGTCAAAGCCCTAGTATGAACAGTACCCACGGATGAACAGTAAACGGGTTAAGATATTTTAGATAGCGTCTCTTGTACGCTTTATCTTTTACTTAGGGCTTGATTGGTTTATCCACTACCACCCGCTATCACCCGCAAACACAGCTTTTGCAGGAGATAGCGGTTATCAGCGTTTGAAAACAATCATAGAAAACGATTTATACCGCTTTGTATCGCTCCAAATCGCTCAAAATCAAAAGCTGCTTTCCGCTAGCATTTGCGGTTGCGGGCGGTTGCGAGTGGGTAATTAAAAAACAATAAATAAAAAATAATTTTTAAAAATAAAAAATTGATTTAAAAATAATATAAAATATACATAAAATAAGTCAGTTAATAAAAAAATTTTAGTAAATTAAAATTATGAAATATATGAATAAATTTGATATTTTCTATTGATTATTCACTAAACACTTATCATAATTTTATATTAATAAAATCTTAAGGTTAAATTCTTTTAATAATTAATTTTATTATAATAATATACAATTTTAATATTTTATATAGTTATATAATATGTTTATACTGTTAATTTGTTGTTTAACCGCTGTTGCATCCGCTCGTCAACCAGTCATAATTCTCCCGCAAACGCATCAGTTTTTAACCGCTGTACCAGTCGTATGAATTGCTTAATAACATTTAAAACTGCAATCGTCAGTTTTCGCAAACTCCCGCAACCGCAACCGCAACCGCACTAGCTGCGGTTAAACCAGTCAAGCCCTTAGTTATTATTTATATATGTGGCTGTAAGTGACAAGAAAATAACCACGAGACTTTTTCAGATCTATCTTTCTTCTTCCTCCTTTCTCATTCTTCTTATTCTTCATTCTTAATCTCTTAATTATATCAATATGAGCCTGCAATTTTGTTGTAGATCTTGTTAAAGGAGCTGTACTAGAGAAGAAGATTTTATCTAAACTTCCTTTAGCCTAGTCTTTCTTTTTTAAAATTAAGATTAATTGTTAGAAATTGGTTTCTAGATCGTTAGATATTCTTATATAGGATTACAACTTAAGAGGAAAAAAGAAAAACCATAAATTTAATTGTAAAAATGAAATCATCAAATTAATTGTAAACATGAAATTATTAAATTAATTGTAAAAAAAAGAATCACCAAAACATTTATCCTAAATATCATTACTCTCCTCAAACTCCAACTCTACATATGCCCCTAACAGCTTCTCTTCGAACTCCTTCATATTCCACCATGTTTTCTTTTTCAAATAGTTCATCCCCTTAATCATCTCCCTCCATAACCAGCTTTATATAAAAGGACTGATTTACATACATTTTCTCTTGTGAAGAACTCATCACAATTCAAACAAATTCATTTTATTCGTCTTTCACCCGTTTCTGCCATTGTCAATTTCTTCCAATACTGCTTCTGCGGAGTTTGTTTTGTTTCTTCTTGTTGAGGCAACACTATCTGGACTAAATGCCTAAGTGAAGCCAGATGTCCTCCGAACGTTGTGAAAATGCAGGATCTATCAAGAATAGAACGAGTGAGACACAGGAAGATTATGTACAAGAAATTTCACTAAATATATTTTTGGTAAAGTTACTAAAATAGCAAAAACGCTCACTCAACAAGTTGAGACAGACTTCAACATGTTCCTAGTCTAGTGTATTCCGAGATCTTCCGATCCAAGAACCTCTTTACCCTCTAAGTAACCCACTCGGAACCTGATGTTTTACTTTTACCAGCTCGCAGGTTGGACACTTTGCCACCCATTCTGCAAGACTGAAACGTCCATTTTCATCCCCGACCAATGGTAGTACCGTTTAAGGTCGTGATACATCTTTGTCGCCACTGGGTGAAGTGCAAACCGAGACTGATGAGCTTCCTTCAGTATTTCTTCTCACAATTCCTTGTCGTTGGGGACGCATACCCACCCATTAAAAATTATCGTCTTGTTATTTGTCAATCAATATCCCACAACACTATCCTCGATCATCTTAACCAACGGTGCATCATCTCCTTGAGCCAAGCATATCCGAGTCAGTAAGTCTGCTTTGTTTGCTGCTTCCTCGCCCAAGGCCTCTGCCTTTTCCATCAGTACATTCAAATGCAACATTCAAAGAATTGTAACTAGCCCCTCTACTTCCTTCTTAACCGACACACTTGTCTTCCTGCGATTTAATGCATCAGAAACTAGATTAGCCTTTTCCAGATGGTAGGCTATCTCTAGGTCATAATCTGTAACCATTTCCATCCATCTCCTTTGCCATAGGTTCAACTCCGGCTGAGTGAAGATGTACTTGAGGCTCTAATGGCTGTGAACACCTGGACCTTTTCCCCATATAGATACAACCGCCAAATCTTGAGTGCAAACACAACTGCCGCCATTTATAAATCATGGGTAGGATAATTTTCCTCATGTTTCCTCAACTGTCGAAACGCATAAGCTATCACATGCTCCTTTTGCATCAGGAGACACCCACGTCCCATTTTAGATGCATCGGTGAATACCATGTAAGCCAATCCTGGCTGAGATAGTACTAACACTGGCGTACTCATCAACCATTCCTTCCATTTCTCGAAACTTCTCTCACATTCTGCTGTCCGTTTGTACTTCACGTCCTTACCCGTCAGACGAGTCAAGGGTTTGGCCAAGCTTGCAAATCCTTTAACGAATCACTGATAGTAATCCGCCAGCCCTCAGAAGCTTTATATCTCTGTTGGAGTAACCGACCTTGGCCAATTCGAAATGGCTGTGACCTTCTCTGGGTCTGCCACAACTCCTTCCTCAGACACCACATGACCCAAAAACCCAACCCGTCTCTGCCAGAAACTGCACTTGCTTAACTTAGCAAACAACTTGTGCTCCCTTAGTCACTCCATCACAGCTCGCAGATGTCCTTCATGCTCCTCCGGACTTCTTGAGAACACCAAAATGTCATCGATAAAGATGATAACAAACTCATCCAAGAATTCATGGAACACGCCATTCATAAGCTTCATGAATGCGGCTGGAGCATTTGTCAGCCTGGATGGCATGACCACAAATTCAAAATGGCTGTACCTTTTCCTGAATGCAGTCTTCTTTATGTCTCCCTCTGCGATAGGAATTTGGTGATAACCCGAGGCCAAATCAATCTTCTAAAACCATGACGCCCTCTTAAGCTGATTCAGCAACTCGTCAATCCGCGGCAGTGGGTACTTATTCTTTATCGTTACCTGGTTCAGTCCATGATAGTCGATGCACAATCGGAAACTTCCGTCCTTCTTATTAACGAAAAGCACTGGTGCACCCCATGGTGAACTACTCAGTCTGATGAACCCTTTCTTAATTAATTCCTCCAGCTGCTTTTTTCAGTTCTACTATCTCTGTCGGCGCCATGCGGTAAGGTGCTTTCGATACCGGAGCAGTTCCAGGCTCTAACTCTATCATAAATCGCTCGTCCCGCGGTGGCGGTAATCCAGTGAGCTTTTCAAAAATATCCTCAAAATCCTTCACCACTGGTATTTCTCCCAATGCAGGTTCTTGCTCCGCGCCCGCTATAGTGATAGCCACCAGAAATGCCACACACCCTTTCCGACCATTTGTTCCGCCCTTAAAGGTGACACCACTGGAACCCCATATGTTTTCTTGTTTCCTTGATACACCAACTTTCCTTCCTCCCAACTAAAGGTAATTTGTCCCTTCTCGCAATCCACCTTTCACATTTTTTTTTTAGTGTTTATTGTGAAGAAATTCAATTTTAAGAATTAGACGCGTTAAAAATTTTGCTGTAATGATTTCATTATTTGTTGTATTTGTTATATGTATTATATGAAAAAGTATGACAAAGCTGATAATATCTAGGTGTTTTAAACTTTCTACGATTTGAAACACATCAATATCTATAAACTCCTGAATGACTAGAAAGAACAGTTGATTTAACAAGAACAATAGTCGTCACATTCAAAGAACTGAACTGGTGTGAGTTAATAGAAAAATTGTGAAACGGCTTTAATTGAAGAAACATTTACTTGTAAAATTATCATATATTATCTATATTAATATTTCTCTTCCACCATGAAAACATTTTCTCATCTCTGCGCCTCTTTCCATGGTATCAGAGCAACTTTAAAATTCTTACGATTGTTTTCTTCGTTTTGTCCTCAACCCAAACTTTGACTTCGAAATCATGACCAACGACGGCAGCGAGTCCTCTGCAGCACGAAGTGGAATTATGACACAAATGGCAAAGATTCAAAGGCGTATGATCTCACCGTATGATCTCACCGCGAACGACAATCCCGGAAGTGTTATCTCTTATCCTCTGTTACGTGGAGATAACTATGAAGAGTGGACAATCAATATCGAAACTGCCTTGAGTTCCAGAAAGAAATTTGGGTTCATTGACGGAAGCCTTGTTCAACCAACGGAGGACTCACCCGACTATGAATATTGGAAGACCATCAATGCTTTGTTGGTCTCATGGATCAAGATGACGATTGATTCAAAGCTTCGATCCAACATCTCTCAAAAACCATTTGCGCGAGATTTGTGAGAGCACATCCGACGTCGGTTCCGGGTGATCACAAGTGCAAAAACTTCGAAAGGAGCTTGCGAATTGTCGCCAAACTGGTCTCGACATTGAGACGTATTAGGGCAAGCTTACCAATATTCGGGACAGCCTGGCATGTTATCGACCGATGTTAAGGTGTGTCTGCAGCGGATGCAAGTGCATGTTTAATGCCACTTTGGAGGCACAACACGAGGAAGACAAAGTTAATGACTTCTTGATGGGCCTTGACGAAAGTGAATTTGGGACTGTACGTTCTTCTTTATTGATGTAAGAACCGATTCCAAGTATGGAACACGTGGATCTCAAAGTGACTCAAGATGAAAATTTGCGTGTTTATAAGCGAGTTAGTGATGAATGTCAAGATGGGATGGCGTATGTGAGTCGACAGATTGCACGACCAAGAGACAAAGACACCTTGATTGTTTGTTCCAACTGTGGTTGGTCTGGCCACCCGGCGGAGAGTTGCTTTCAGGTCGTTGGATTCCCAGAATGGCGGGGCGATAGACCTCGGAACCGAACAGGAAAAAGGAGATCACAGGTGGTTCAAGTAACCGTGGAAGAGGAGGCTTTGGAAGAGCAAATGTTGCGGTTCGACAGCCAACAGGTGCACATGCGAATTTGGCTATTTCAGAGGCAGATCGAACAACGGTTCAGGGACTGAGCGATGAATAATGGCTCAGTTTGAAGCGTGTCCTCAATCCGTCCAACATCAATGCTGATGAGCATTTATCTGGTATATCTTCTTCTCCCACTTGGATACTTGACTCTGGAGCTACACATCACCTGACTGGTCGAAAAGATATATTGGACAATTTGCAAAAATCTATACCTATATACATCATTTTAGCTGATAAGAAAATAGTATTGGCTGACACAGTAGGATCGGTTAGGCTGAATTCTCACGTTAGTTTGATTGAAGTTTACTATATCAAAGTTTGGGATTTGATTTGATATCAGTGACTCAGTTGATGGAAGGAAATGATTGTGTAATGCAATTATCTGTTCTGTTTTGTGTTCTCCAGGACTACGAGGACCCTGATTGGAGTGGGTAAACCAAATGGAGGTTTGGTCTACTTCCGGAATGTGGAAGTGGCTGCAGCAGCGAAAGTTCTTCCCGAATCATTGGACTTGTGGCATCGAGGGCTGGGTCATCCATCTCTGAAAATAGTAGCAGCTTTGAAGGGTTTTGATTTTTCTAGAACTAGTAGTTCTGATATTTTGAATTCAGCATGTAAGATTTGTCATCGAGCAAAGCAAACTCGATGTTCCTTTTCTTTGAGCATTAATAAAACTACAGAGATTTTTTTTTAATGATCCATTGCGATATATGGGGACCATATCGTGTTCCTTCTCACTCTGGTGCTAAATATTTTCTCATTATTGTCGATGATTACTCACGAGGAATGTGGGTTTATCTTATGAATGTAAAGAGCGAAACACAATCGAAACTGCAATACTTTTGTGCTCGCCAGTTTGGAAAACTGGTTCAAGTTGTTCGAAGTGATAATGGAAGTGAGTTTCTCTCCATGAGAAACTACTTTCTCGAAAACGGAATCCACCACGAGACGTTTTGAGTTGGTACACCATAACAAAATGGACGTGTGGAGCGGAAACATCACCATATTTTAAATGTGGCTAGGGCGATCCTTTTCCAAGGATATTTTCCAGTTGAGTTCTGGGCTGAATGTGTTCTATCGGCGGCATATCTTATCAATAGAACACTTTCAGTTATTCTCCATGGTAATACACCTTACAAAGTGATTCATGGCAAGAGACCAACGTATGAACAACTCCGTATTCTGGGATCATTGTGCTATATTCATAATCCGGATACCAAAGGAGATAAATTTGCAAGTCAAAGTCGGCGATGTGTTTTGGTAGGTTACCCCTATGGTCAGAAAGGTTGGAGGGTCTTTGATCTTGAGAAACAAGTTTTCTATGTTTCTCGAGACGTGATATTTGAAGAAGGAGTATTTCCCTTTTTCAATAGAGAAACAGATACAGCAACAGAAAAGATAGAAGCTACAGAAAAGATCAAAAATGGAGGAGCTATATTATCTGAGTCTGATGTTTCTACTCGTGTTTCAGAGAACGTGACTGTTTCCGAGACACCAATCCATCTGAATGTGTCGCCGTGTATCGATGAAACTATTCCCCATAATAGGTATCCAGTAGAATCGACTGAATTTCCTGTTGAAAACCACAACACATGTACTTCTGAATCAGTTTCTCAAAGTGCAGTTATTATTGAGGAAATAGATGACAGGAGGGGATCAAATACTAGTTCTGATAAAGTGATTAATGTTGAGTTAGATTGGGGGAACGAGAACGCAAACCTCCAGCATATCTGAAAGTATATCAGACAGGTCAGGTTTGCTCAAAAACGAAAGTCTTATATTCTATAGACAAGGTGTTGTCCTCTGATTGTTTTTATCTCAGTTATAAGTGTTTTCTCACTGCAATAACCACTGCAAAAATACCAAGGAATTTTGCAGAAGCAATGCTGGATCCTCGTTGGCGTGAAGCTATACAATGAGATATCAATGCACTCGAAACCAATAAGACATGGAGTCTTGAATCTCTACCCAATGGGAAGAAATCTCTTGGTTGTCAATGGATATTCACGATCAAATGTCACTCAGATGGATCGATTGAGCACAATAAAGCGCGTTTGGTGGTTTTAGGAAATCGACAGATCGAGGGAACCGATTACGCGGAGACATTTGCACCCGTGGCAAAGTTGACATCAGTTTGAACTGTTCTCTCGGTCGTTGCGGCTCGTAACTGGGAGGTACACCAGATGGATGTGCATAAAGCTTTCTCCATGGAAATTTAAAAGAAGAAGTATTTATGAAACTTCCACCTGGGTTCTCATCTTCGTCCAATGGTCGAGTATGCCGTTTGCATAGATCATTATATGGATTGAAGTAGGCACCACGTTGTTGGTTTGCGAAACTTGGATCTTCATTGAAAGCATAAGGATTTCGACAGTCTCTTGCTGATGATTCCTTATTTGCTTATACGAAAATGGTATGCAGCTCTATGTCCTTATCTATGTTGATGATTTAATTGTCACGGGCAATTCTGATGCAGCCATTACAGA
Organism: Sisymbrium altissimum; assembly: GCA_900406495.1. NCBI lineage: Eukaryota > Viridiplantae > Streptophyta > Magnoliopsida > Brassicales > Brassicaceae > Sisymbrium > Sisymbrium altissimum. The sequence goes on from OVBI01003259.1 coordinate 8,719, forward strand.
ATTTAAGCAATACTTAAGTGCTTGTTTTCACATGAAAGATCTTGGCATATTAAAATATTTTCTGGGTATAGAAGTGGCTCGAAGTCCAGAAGGGATTTACTTATGTCAACGAAAATACATCCTCAATATCATTGGCGATACTGGTTTACTTGCGTCATAGCTGGCAGTGTGTCCTCTCGAACAACATCATCACCTAGCATTAGCGAAAGTACCACACGAAGTGCGGCATTCCAATGCTTTTCTTGTGGTTCATTCATAAAGAAGTTATCTGAAAGGGACCCCTGGTCAAGGGATTCTACTGCGTGCGGACTCTGATCTGCATTTGTCTGGCTGGTGCGATTCAGATTGGGTGGGTTGTCCTGTGACACATCACTCGGTCACTCACCAATCTCTTGGAAGACAAATAAACAACAAGTTGTGAGTCGTTCTTCTGCGGAGGAAGAATATTGGGCCATTGCTCTAACAGTTTGTGAATTGATTTGGGTTAAGGTCTTGCTTACGGATCTCGGGGTTACTGTATCTCGTCCGATGACTCTTTATTGTGATAGTATGTCTGCCCTTCATATTGCTTCTAACCCGGTATTTCATGAACGGACGAAGCATATCAAAATTGACTATCACTTCATACGAGACGAAATTCAGGCAGGTCACATTGCTACAGCTCATGTGTCAACATAGAACCAGCTCGCAGATATATTTACCAAAGCCCTTGGTGAATGGGAATTTGATAGTTTTCGGTCCAAGCTGGGCATTTCGAGTCTCCATACTCCACCTTGAGAGAGGGTATTAGAGTATATGCAAAGTATATTTGATATATGAAGTATATACGAGAGTTATAACGAGATCATGTATAGGAAGCAAAGTTTACATATTGAATTAGCTAGGTTACGTGGTATTTATTCTACACATATCGTATAGATATATGTATCATATCTTTGTGAATAAGACACGAAAACCTTATCTCATCTCTGTGCCTCTTTTCAGAGACAACTGGGTTCAATCTTTTTCGTGAGATTAAGCATAATTATATTTTTTACCTGAATAAGAACTCTTATATCAATTTTGTTTTTTCATTTAGGATACGCAATACAGAGTACTAGGTCTATTTCTCGCAATCTCACTGAGTTTGATAAAATTATCGGAGGGAGATTTGATGGGGATTACCTCGTTGGTGAGTTGATTTACAGTGATACAAGTGGTTTCATTTAAACCATTAAGATGATAAACGTTAATTTTATATTCATTTATTTACATATAGATTTGATTGTTGTAACTGAGTCCCTTAACCAGCTACAACTTTATATAGACTGCGAGAACTTCCAAAGCTCTATTAGATTCCACATCAAAACCTACAAGTAAGCTTCTTTTATTTTGCATACCACTTATTTAGTTGTTATTGATAATGTTACTCAGTTTGACCGCATGTTTGCAGTATAGAAATCAAGATGTGATGAACACAAGTTTAATAAGAACAACTCTTCTTATTAAGGCTTTAGAAACTTCTCAAAACTAAAGCTCTCTCTCACACAATATCAATCTCTTAATCACTCAAAATAATTCTCTCAAGAACTCAATATGTTTTCCACAACTCGGCACACTATATATAACCAATAAACCCTAAACTAATTTCCTTTTCTCAATAGTTTCCTAATCTCAATATATTTAGGGTTGCTTGTCAATCAAGCTTAACTCAACATTCTCCCTCTTAAGCTTGAAACCTTCTTCCTCTAGATTGTGAACACCATTGAGATCTCTCATCTCTTTGAACTTGATCCTTCCAAGTGCCTTAGTCAAAATGTCTGCCTTTTGCTCAGCTATGGGTACATACTCAACTTCAACTTGCCCATTCTCAACACATTCTCTAATAAAGTGAAATCGTCTTTGTATATGTTTGCTACGGCCATGGAAGACTAGATTCTTTGTAAGTGCAATAGCAGATTGATTATCGATTTGAATGATCACCTTTTCACATGTATTTCCGGTGATCTCACATAACAAGTCTTGTAACCAAATGGCTTGTTTTGCTGCTTCAGTTCCTGCCATAAATTCTGCTTCGCAAGAGGATAGAGCTACAAGCTCTTGTTTCTCTGAACACCAAGTAATCGGGGTCTTACTAAGATAAAAAAACGTGTCCCGATGTGCTCTTGGCATCATCCTCATCTATGTTATGGCTGCTGTCGCTGTAACCCACAAGTTTCGGTATCTTTCCTCTTCCAAAAGATAGCCCAAGTGTTGTAGTACCTTTAAGATATCTTAAACACATCTTCATTGCTGCTCCATGAGATTCTCGTGGGCTTTGCATGTATCTGCTGAGTACTCCTATGCAATAAGACAAGTCGGGTCTTACATGAAGTAAGTATCGAAGACAACCCACTTGTTTCCTATAGGCTGTTGCATCAATCTCTGTTTCTTTCTCACTCTTGGACAACGTCAGACCAGCTTCCATTGGTATTTGCACGGGATTACAGTCTTTCATTCTAGTTTCTTCCAATATCTTGATAGCATATCGAGTTTGATTTAATGTTATCCATTCCTCATGTTGATGAACTTCTATCCCGAGATAATATGTTAGCTTACCCCGATCACTCATCTCAAATTTCATTGCCATCTCCTTTTTGAACTCATTAATAATCTTCAAATTTGTTCCCGTGACAAACAGATCATCTACATAAACGCCCCCGATCAACAGTTCCCTTTCATCTTGCTTTCGATAGACAGATGGCTCTTTAGAACACTTAACGAATTGGAGTTCTATGAGAATATGATTCAATTTGTTATTCCAGGCCCTTGGTGCTTAACTTAATCCATATAAAGCTTTATTAAGTTTATAGACTTTACCCTCTCTTCCTTTCTTTTCAAACCCCTCTGGTTGCAGAACATAAACTGTTTCTTTAAGCTCCCCGTGAAGAAAGGCTGTCTTGACGTCTAGGTGGTGTCTCTCCCAACCGTGTGCTCCTGCTAGATCAATTAGAAGTCTGATTGTTTCAATTCGAGCTAATGGAGCGAAAACTTCTTCAAAATCTACTCCATACTGCTGTACATAACTTTTCACAACGAGTCTTGCCTTACATTTATTTATGCTTCCATCGGAGTTTCTTTTTAGTTTGAATACCCACTTCAATCCGATTGCCTTTGCTCCAAAAGGTAAGTCCACTATATCCCAAGTTTTAAGTTTCTCAATAGAGTTTATCTCTTCTTCGCAAGCTCTTGTCCACTCTTTAGATTCTTTTGCCTCATAAAAGTCTCTCGGTTCATTATTGAGACAGAGTAGCAACATCTCTCCTTCTTCTTCTGCGAGAAGAACATAGTCTTCAAGGTATTTTGGCATATTTCTTTGTCTCTCTGATATTCTTAGCGGGATAGGAGACGTGTTTGAATATTCGAACTCTTCCTCATGGGGTTCATCGGGACTCTCATTCACTTCTCTCAATGATTCTTCTCTAGTATCAGTAGAATGCCCTGTCTCTGTAATTCCTTCCCTTTTTTGAAGACCATGGTTGCCGGAGTCATTGAAATCGATTCTGAAGCTTCCATCATTATCACTTGTTTTGTTGCTATTCTTCGAGTTCCAACCCTTAGTCTCATCAAAAATAACATCACGACTGACAACAATTTTCCTTGACTGTGGGTCGAATAACCGATAAGCTTTAGACCCTGGCTCTGTTCGTAGATGAACAAGTAATCGTGTTCTGTCATCTAGTTTTTTCAGATGAGGTTTGTCGATCTTTGCATACGCCATACACCCAAATATCCGAATATGCTCAACTGTTGGCCTTTTCTCTCTAAAGTACTCGTAAGGAGTTTTATCTTTAAGAGCTCCTGTGGCTACCCTGTTCAGGAGATAAGTAGAATGCCTTACTGCTTCCCCCCAAAGGTAATTCGGTAGGAGCATGTGCTTTAAAATACTTCTGGCCCTTTCCATTAATGTTCGGTTCTGTCTTTCTACTACCCCATTCTGTTGTGGGGTATATGGAGCTGTAAGATGTCTGGTAATCCCGGCTTCTTTACAGAAAGAGTTGAACTCCAGAGACACAAACTCTCCTCCCCTGTCAGTTCTCAAGGTTCCTATCTTATCTCCTGATTCCTTCTCAACCATCGCTTTGAAATTCTTAAACTTCTGGAAAGCTTCTCCCTTTTCTTTCAATAGAATCGTCCACATCTATCTTGAATACTGTATTCATCAATGAGAACAAAGACAAATCTGTTCCCTGCACTTGTCCTTGGTGTGATTGGTCCACAAAGATCACCATATATGAGTTCTAGTCTTTTCATTTCTCGGTATGAGGTTTCTTGTGGGAATGTTTGTCGTGTCTGCTTTCCGAGTAAAGATGAACTGCAGAGTTCCTTTTCTAATGTCGTTCTTGGTGCTCCGTGAACTAGTTGTCTTTCAATCATTGAGTTCAATGTTCCAAAGTTTACATGTCCCATTCTTGCATGCCACTTACTTGCCTCGCTTATACTTGTTAGATATAGACGTGCATTGTCTCTCAAACCCATTCTAACCTTGTAGAGTCGATTCTTGGATCTTGGTGCTTTGGCAAGTAGTTTTCCCGTGTGGTCTCTCATTGTTAGTGGTCCTCCTCTCAGTCTGATATCACACCCTTTTTCTGTTGCTTGACCTAGACTGACAATGTTACTTTTAAGGCCAGGAATGAAGTAAACATCAGTCATTGCTCGTGGTTTCCCGTTTAAATCAATGAACGCAATAGTCTCTTTGCCTTTGATATCAATACGTGAATCGTCTCCGAATCTCACCTTTCCAGTAACGGTGGGATCAAGCTTGTTAAAATACCTCTTATCCCCTGTCATATGATTGCTAGCCCCATTGTCTAAATACCAAACATCTTCTCTAATGCACTCCTAGGATGCGTCTCTGGATGGAACTGGATAGATCCTTGC
>OVBI01003260.1:0-13615 GCA_900406495.1 Sisymbrium altissimum
TAATTCACAAACATAAAACTGAACAATATACTAAATAATTCTGTTTTTAATCTTTTTTACAAAAACTTTAAATATTAAAAGTTAAAATTTCTGATTTAAGTTATAATTTTTAAATTAAATATTATAAAATAATTAATAAATATTTCACCCTGCGCTATGCGCAGGTTACTACCTAGTAATTAGAGAAGAGAGGATATCCAAAAACATATACATAATTTTATTAGAATTTGAACATTTAAATAAGCTGTTCAATCAGTTTTACTCATTTTCCATACAATGAAACGAGACTGACCAATTTCTAATATACCCAAAACATTAAATGATATTCTACCTCTTAACCCACACCTAAATTTTTTCACTCACCAAAAACCTCACCCAATATCCCTCAAAGGTCTAACCTAGACCAAAAGCCATACTAGCTATATTTATACTCTTCAGACTTCTCTTAACAATTATATCATCCAATATTCTCTAAGTACCTTTCTTGATCAACGATAACTTTCATATCACGTCTCACGATCTTTTTGTTTCCTTTGCACAGATACACATGAAATACTCTTGTCCATATCAGCTTTTACACACTCCTGTTTTTGATCTTACAAACATTTTATTGATGGAAATAATAAATTATATATATTTAAATTTTTATTACAACTTTGGTTTTGAAAATATATTATCCGTAGATTAATGTTGAAAAATTGAAAAAAAAAATTATCAGATTTTGGTGTTACGACTGTCATGCACGAAATTACTAATAATTTGTGTTGCAAAGCTCATGAATTTTCAAAATTAAACTATTTTTTTTAACCCAAATTAGATTTTGAAACACTGTATATACCATTTTAAAATATAGTAATGAAATCATTGATGCAAGTAAACATAGTTACATTATATCAAGTTTTTTGTTTTGCTTAAAATATGAGTTTGAATTTGAATATTTAGAGAACTAAATCATTTCTATTATTATATATATATAAAATATAAAATATGATATTTTAAAGTTAGTAATCAGCATAATTATGACACATGTTAAAGTTAAATGATCAGATTTTACATTTGAAAAACAAAGTTTTAGCTAGATAAAAGTATAAAACATTTTTTTTTTTTTTAAAAAAAATTTCAATGGGAAGTTCTTTCATCAAACATAAACCAAATGAATTATAAGCTTGTTACAGCAACAGAGGAAGAAGCACAAAATACTTGATTTACGAGGTATTTGGAAAAAAAATTATGTGCCACGGTGAAACTGAATGTTTCTTTATATTTATATTAATCAATGAACGAGGTTACATATATATATTGGTTTATATAACCAAATAAAAAGAAAATCTAAGAAAATAAGGAAAAAGAGAAACTCTAAGTATCGGCCGATTTGGTCTTGGTTATATTGGACCGGTTATGGAGTCCATCACAAATCGATTTATAACACTCCTCTTTGGATGACATAACCGTACCAGATGCTAAGGATCTTTGTAATACGTGTGGGGATGTTGCCTCATTAAAACCTTACCAGGAAAACCCAGTGGGACAAAACTATGGTGAAGGAAAAAGAGTTACACGTATTACTCCCCATCATTTGAGCATCACTGAAGATCTCCAAGTATTCGCATTCCAATCTGATGTATGAGTTTCTTGAGTGTCGAAGTCTGTAATGCCTTAGTGAATAGATCGGCTGAATTTTCACTTGACTGACTTGTAGAACTTGAACTTGAACTTGACCGTCATTTTATAGTTCATGCGTGAAGAAGAACTTTGGGAGAATGTGCTTCGTTTGGTCGTCTTTGATGTAGCCGTCTTTGAGCTGTGCAATGCAGGCCACATTGTTGGGTTATTGACCTTAACTAAACACATTCGCGGCTGACCTCATGAATTGCCAATATCTCCGCGTAATTGGACGAAGTGGCCGCGATTATTTGTTTCATAGATCGCCAAGAGATTGCTGTGTCACCATATGTAAACACATAGCCGGTCTGCGATTTAGCACTATGTGGATCAGAGAGATAACCTGCATTAATAAAATCAACCAAACCTTCTTTGTTAAGGTTAGTATAAAATAAGCTCAAATTCTTTGTCCCTTGTAGGTAACGCAGGATATGCTTGATACCGTTCCAGTTGATACCGTTCCAGTGCCTTTGAGTTGGACATGAACTAAATCTGGATAGGAGATTCACGGTAAAACAAATGTCTGGTCTAGTGTGGCTAGTCAAGTACATTAAAGTTCCTATAGCACTGAGGTATGGAACTTCCGGACCGAGAATTTCTTCATCTTTCTTCTTTGGACCGAATGGATCACTGTCCATTCCGAGGCTTCTCATCCATCATTGGGCTGGTCAATGGGTGGGCCTGGTCCATACTGAATCTCTTGAGTACTTTCTCAGTATATGTCAATTGATGCACAAGGACCACGACCCATGTTATCTGACAATGTTACTCGGATGGACTTAGAAATACAAGTGTTTACAGATTAACCCATGGTCCATCCATATGGGTCTTTGGTCGAATCTGATGGTCTCTTTTCTTTCTTATGACCATCCTATGTAATTTAAAACGTGATGACCTTAATCTCACACATACGCCACGGCTATGATTTCTGCAAGTTTATTGCAGTTCCATATATGTAGGTCATAGTTTATCTAATGATCGATTGATAACTTGTATCATCGAAACCAATTAACCTTTCTTGGGACTGGTTTAGTATGTACACAAGGAATTCATATTTATTTATATGGAATGATTTAGATTGTTCTTATATAACTTATTTACCAAGTATTACTTAGTCTATACCATATGCAGCTGCTTTATTTTCAGTCCATAAATAGCTTAGGAATAATGCTGTTCTTGAGAACTTCTTCTCTCATCTTTCTGGTACCTTTATTTATCATTTATCCAGTGATCCATATGCTGCTTACTATATCAATCTGATTTCTTTCTTATGTGTCCAGGCATCATAAATTTTCGAGTTTGTAGCAGCACCCACCACATTTGGAGTATATCTCCTTATAATTTGTTCCTTTGTCTCTGTGAGTATCCTTGTGTAACCAAGCTATCTTGAAATGCTTGTAAAACATGAACACTTTAGATCATGTGGTCTCACGATTTTCTTTCCTTCACAGGACCTATTTATCCACTGGTTTAATCATCTGATGGCATTTTTCTTATGTGGCCAATACGCCCATCACTTTCATAATCCCACGTTTCCTTTTATCTTATGAATGAATTCTTATTCATGGATTTTGATCCTTGCTTGTTTCTTTATTATTACAGTGCTACTATCTTTTATGCACTTTCTTATACATTTTGATGTTAACACTCTTATGTAGTTCCTATTTTGATCTAGACATGATTTGATCGATTTGAGATTTCATTATCCAGGACCTTTATTACCTTGCAGCTTAGCGTCCCAAGCTACATGTTTTGGTACCTTAGATGTTCAGCTGGCCAGCCTTATATCTCTATGTCTGGACTGGTTTCCTTAATAAACTCGGATTTGTATTATGCACTTTTTTTTCTTTCCGAGGTTTCTTATCTTATGGAACTTATTGGTCTATCTTGTATAGACTTCGTAGCAACTTGATTGTGTCTCTAAGACATCAATTTTGTGGTGCTTAAGCTGATATGACTTAGTCATTTATTTCTTTCCTTTTCGGGTCAATGTGTCTGGCATCTGATTCTGCTAGCTTTATATGATCTTTATGTTTCTTTGTTCTCACTGGACGTCTTTAAATCTTCTTTCTAGTCTGAGGATCTTGCCAAGACAATGATGGTTGATACCATTCCTTTATTTATCAGCTTATTACATTTCTCCTTCTAATGTTGGATATTCAGATTCATTAAACTCATGTAATCCGTGTTCCTTGGCCACTAAATAGATCACCCATATTTGGCTCAAGGTTTCTTTAAAATATGTAGGAGAAACATTTCTTATCCAACAGATATATATTCTCAATCTCCTTATGAGGTTCCATCTTAGACAGCATATATGTATGTGGTGGTTTCATTCAAAATCTCTATAAGATGGTATATGTCTGGCTCATGACCCGTATTCAATCTGAGATGGGAATATCTACGCTCACTTATATGGCCTGATGCATATTAATATTGTATACATGTAAAACTTGTGATGTCTCTAAACTAATAGACTTTAGGGTCTAAATCTTATAGGTGACCTTTGTTTATAAAATTTGGCCAAATCTTCTTATGGTCATCGAATTTGTATGAAATTTTACAAAATCTGAGAATTTGTTAGTCGTTTAAAGCCATATGCATATGTATGACATTTTACAAGATCTGAGAAATATTCGATGAAATCAGGTTATAGTTAAGAAAAAATATTTATGCTCCTGTAATAGGGTTGTTCCCTCCATAGAAAAACATTGAAGTCAACCCTCCAGGGGCAAGTATATGTTTTGAGGGAATATTCGGTGAAATCAGGTTATAATAAAGAAAAAACATATATGCTTGTGTCCTTGCGGAATATGTTTTTGCTTTACTATTGTTGAGCTAAATAGACATTAGAGATTGTGGAGTATTGAGATGGACTTTGGTATTATCGTTGTTTTTTGCGAGAGGCGGTGCTGGTATCTCAGTCGATCTACTGATCGGTACTTTCAGAGATCGATAAATGTCTCCGGGCGGTGCCGTTGGACACTGATTCAATGCTGACCTCTTGGAGGGAAGGTGTCGTCGGTCACTTACACCGTCATTAAGGCATTAGTTTCTGTTTGGGTGCTTTGCGCGCCGTGTTCATTCATGTTTAGTATTTGTTCCATGTTTGGAGTGTTATGACAGAAACTGCATTTTCTTTGTGTCATAGCATCCCAGAACTCACTGAGTGACTCTCCGTTACTCACCCCCTCCTTTTATCCTTTCAGGTGAGATTGATGAGTATATGGACGTTTGATAGATCATGTGCTTTGGGATATTTTTATAATTTTGTATTTTATTTCAAATATTTATTTTTATTATTTTATTTGGTTAATGGATATATTGGAATTACTAGTTAATTAAGTAATAAAGTGGAAATTTATTAAATTGGAGAGATTTGTGAAGTAAGTTAGGGTTCGTGACATGATGTTCTCGGGAGAAGATGAGACGGGTGTTACAAAAAACCGAAAAACTGACTTTGGGAAGCAAAGACCTGCCAAAGTCGACAAACTCGCAATTAAATTTATTGTTTATAGGAAAACCTATAAAAGTACGATTTTGTATGTACCATTTTTAAAAAAAATACAACTAAAGATTGATATTTTAACTATACAACTACTTCAGCTTGGAAAACATAATTTTTTTCTACCAAAAAGGAAAATGTATCTATCGTTTATAACATTCTTCGTCCTGCAAAGAAACACCAATAACCTATATTTGATTACTCATCAATCTATTTTGGGTTGGATTGATGGTGGAACTGAACTTGCCAGTAGAGCTGTAAAATGAGCTAACCATAGATTAGCTTAGTCCATATTTTTTATGGACGGACATGGTAATACCCATTTTCAAAATGGACAATTTGTTTAATGGACACTTTGGGCTGAGACCATATGAAAATATGGACGGACCATATTTTAATTTTTCAGTTTTTACTCTCGTCTGAGTCGTCTCTCTTTCTCTTGTCGAGAGTTCCACTACCGTGACCTCTGGTCGTCTCAAATCTCTCGCAGTCTCGCATTGTTGATTCTCCAAAACCAAAAGCAGTCTCCCTCTCTATTGTTGTTTCTCTCTTTTTCGTACTAAGGTATACTTCTCAACCGATTTTTCTTATAGTTTCAGTCTAAGGGTCTCGGTAGTGAATTGTGAAATGCAAAAAGCTGCTGAATCTTTATGGGTCTTGGTAGTGAATCATGAAATGCAAAAGCTGAAGCTTTATGGGTCTTTTTTTTTGTGAAATTGCCGCTACTTGATGGAAGTTTTGATGACTCTTCCTTGAATACTTACATATCTACTCACTTTTTGTTAAAATGCCCTTGATAAGTGAATGAGTACAAACATACAAATGTTACTTGATAAGTGATTGGTGAAACTTAGATGTTGTTTTCAGAGTTTCTTTCTGCTTTTTGAATGGTGAAATTAGATGCCTACTCATTTTTATTTACTGATACTTAGATGTCTACTTCGTTTCTCTTTGTTCTTGTTCTTTAAATGGTGGTGCTGATAACGAATGTCCATTGTTGTTTGGATTTCATTATCTGTACAGTGATGTGTTGATTTTCCTTAGATTCAATTGGTTTGGTAACACTCATTTGCTATTTGTGGTTTTGCAGAATGGATGATGTTACTTCATTACAGATGATGATTTAACTCTTGATACAGATCAAGAAATGAGTGATAGTCTTGTTGCTGCTGGTGATCAAGAGATTTCTGATAGTGTTCAGGGAAATAAGAAACAACGTAGAAATAAAAGAAAAATCATATATATTCATTTATTCAATTAACAAAAAAACTATTTAGACTCGATAAAACATATTCCGATAGTTTATTTGTTCCGATCGGAATATAAAATACATAACAACTTTAACATTTGGCATGCATAAACAATTGGTTTAATCATCTATACTCCTAAGTTCAATTTAACAAACAAACTATATAGATTCGATCAGAGAAAACAGATCACATTTAGTACCAAATTCCAACTAAGGAGTTCTAGACGAAAGTACGGTTTTGTTGTGAAATAACCCTCACCTTGGCCAAACGGATGATAACTTCTGTTTCTGTACTCCGGATGCTAAAACTGAAATCAGCACGGGAAATCAGTGAGAATAGCCTGCGAACAACAAAGACGGATATACGGTCCACTGATCAAAGTCAACGGTAAAATTCAAATTCAATGGCCAAACCGGTCAACCCAGTCAAACTAGACCCGACCTGGACCGGACCCAAACTCCAAAACCCTAACCGACTAACCTAAACCAATCCAGACTAAATTAATCCAAACACTAGAAACTAATTAATTTCGACAAGAATGGAAAAAGGAGTGAACAATAAACTTCCTAAATAATTTGCAGGAATTTACTGGAAATTTTTCCGGAAGCTTGCCGGAACTTGCCAGAACTCGCCAAAAAAATTCACTAGAAAGATTTACCGGTGGTTGGTCGTCGGATAATTCAAGAATAACTTATCTTGGGTAAAGCATTGCTTTGTCTTGGTGGAGAAAAAGAGAAGGGATGAAACTGTTTATATAGGGAAGAAAATAAGAACTGAAACCTAAAAATTTTCAATTGGAGATATTTTAAAATAGGATTTTGGGCTTTTTATTTTATCTGGGTTTAAATTAATCAAAAGTAATAATTAAAAAAGAATGGACTAGGTTAAAGATTTTGGATCGTTACACTTTTACCCTTTGAAATCCTGCCTGGTGCTATCTCTTGTTTCCCAATGGTGGTATTCTGTGCATCTGTTTCCTCTCCATTGTGGGAGCTTAAACCTTTGATGTGGACCGCCGTTTGAGAGAAGACGGTTAACTCAACTTTCCCTTTTTAAAAGAGATCAATGTCCAAAATCAAAGTCAAAGCAGTTAGTCTTCAAATTTTCTACAACATCAGTGAGGGGTTTTCCAGCAAGGCAAAACCGCTGCTCTTCATCTCTTTTACAACATCGGTGAGGGATTCCTTACCATTGTTAAAGTCAAAGCCGCTGATCTTGTTTCTCTCAGGATGATTTTACACCCACCTTTGTGCTTGGTCTGCCCATCCCATTAGATAAAAATAGGTATGAAATTGTCTTTAAAAGCCAGTTTGTGAAAAGCACATGCACTTCATCAGCTTTCTACGTTAAGAAGAGAATAGTTTTCTCCGTCAAGAGCCAATTTTATCACCATCGGTGATGTTTTCTACCTTTGGTAAACTCCAAGATTTCGGATGTATTAACGTCTGTTTCAAAACCAACTATCAACAGTTTTCTCGAGCAATTATTGCAGGGTTTTGGCTGAAGAATCTTTATGATTTTCTTCAAGTCTATAAACTTGTCTCACACTTGTATCAATCTAATCATTTTAACTTTGCTTTTCAGTACTTTATTGATTTGATGTAGTTTGTATTACCGTTTGAAGCTTTTAATAAAAGTGGTATTTTAAAAATAATAATTATAAGAGAAGAAAAAATAAAATAGTTAAAATAAATCAATAACTTTTTTTTTTTGGGTATGAATGTTAAATAAATCAATAACTTTTATCCATGAATGATTTCTTATTTTTAATCTTTTTTATTTTATCTAATATCATAAGTAATTTAATTTATCTGTCAGAAATCAATAATTTTTATTTTTCTATTATTGATGTTTTAGGTGCTGTAAAATATCAAATTATAAACCTCATATACACACAGCATCTATTTTGGTTAGACTTAGGGTCAATTTCCATACTGTTTGACATGTTAACCACTTATGTATTTATATAAATAAACGAAACTTAATATATAGTTGTTTGACATGTTAACCACTTACTATATAATAATAATTTTTTTGCATGTCAACAACGTCATTTTTTTTTTTTGGTTAAAGAAAAATTTCTTTTTTTAACCATTTTAGTCAACAGCTTCATTTTAAACCATTTGTAGTCAACAACATCATGTCCAACCATCTTTATTTAATTGTTTTATCTTAAATTATTATGCTAATTAGTAAGTAGTCGTAACTGAAGTAACTTCGAGTAGGGCTGCCTGTTACAACAGTTTCTTATACATAGAGAGAATGGTACAGCACTTTTTGTTTACGCTGATCATTACAGACAAAAAAGTTTTGAAGGTTATTGAGATAGAAAATAGAAAAGAAAATAAGAGATTACACAGCACTTGACCAATAATCTGGGATGAAAAGTTTTGAAGGTTATTGAGCTAGTTTGTAAAACAGATTGTATATTATGCAGATAAAAATACTGTTGATTATCCAAACTCCATTATGAATTAAATCCATGAGTTAACCCCAAGAAAGAAATTCTTTAGATCTGAAAAAGTAAAATATTGAAAAGAAAATTTGATTAGGTGACCAATTGTTGCATTCTCTATCAACTAAATTATTTAAGCCACCACCAACTTTTTCTTTCTGTTAGATTAGTATAAATTCGGGACCATATTACATTAATAGTATTATTATTGACTTTCAAATTAAGATCATTTGGCAATGAATAAATTGTTCCTAACTTTTTATATATTAGTTTATTAATTTTTATATTTTTGATGTGAAACGTTTGTCAATTAATGTTTTTCTTATTGACTATCCGGTGATCAGCAAGCTTTGTTGGTGCTATGAGAGGACTTTCTCCATTCTTTTTAGCACCTAACCCGCTTCATCGTATGTGGCCCGTTATTTCTTATTGTGTGTTTGGTGCTTAGTTAGGACTTCTGGCAGTAAGGAAGTGATTGCATGTTGGATCTTTTCATCGTTTAGATTTTGTTAATACGATGAGGTGAGGCTAGGTAAATCTCCACGGTATGCTGTTGTTTTTTTTTTTTTGCTAAAAATGTAAATATCATTTCATGAAATGAACTTTTGAGGTTTACAAAATAATTTAACAAAATGTAAGACCTCTATGGTTGTTTCCTTGGCAAAAAAAATAAAAACAAGGAAACAAAAACAATCGGTACAATAGTTTCTGCTCGGAAGCCAAGAGAACTATATGTAACGATACAAATTCGATGAACCTGAAAGAGAGATCTCACTATAACAGGCTTGGGAAGAGAACTCGAAGACAAAGTGAGCCACGAACAGCAAATCAAACAAGAAGCTGATTCAACGGACTGCCTGAACCTAAACCATTCCTCTAAAGAAACCAAAAGGAGGCCGCTCAAGGACACCACCTAAATCCGAGCAGGCCACACAACAGAGTCCAGATCCGGCTTAAACCACAGGACAGAACTAAGCAAGAAGCTTAATAGCGCACAACTAACTCTACCGAAACTCGTCCTCAAAGTCAGGTAGGAGAAAGATACAGCATCACCACTTCAAAGCCTTACTACCTCCTCTTGAAACAAAGTGAAACATGGAGCACAATAAAACGAAGAAACTCCAATTAGCCAAACAGCAAAACCTACAAATCAATTCCAAATTCACCGACCACGCCAAATCTGAGAAGGAAGGGGGGAAGAGCTCATAGCTGAATCCGCTAGCTTTGACAAAAGAGGGAGCAGAATCAACGCATCACCTCTTTCACCGCAAGCTTTGACTAAAGAAGGAGCAGAATCAACGCATCACCTCTGTCAAACTGAGATGGAGATCTCAAAACGGACCACACCCAAGTATCCTTCCAGTTAGATGGCTAGATGTGACGATTTGATCTCTTCGGTGCAGCCTCGGGAGACTCGGGTCATAGCTTGCAGCGTGGCAATGGAGAGGGAGCAGGGTCGCCGACGTCACTGTATACACCAACCCGGTCGCTTCTCCAAACGTCGAGAACCCTATAACTAGAGCTTTCAATACGAGTCATGACTACAAGCGTCGCCGGGAAGAGACCACACCAGAGAGGACGATTGGATACGGCGGGATAGGAGTGGGCCCTCTCACAGCACCAGTTGGTGCCGGAGAGGCAAATCTGAGCTTAAGTCGAAGGAACGCGACGAGATGGGAGAGAAGAAAATTGGGGGCGCGTGTTGGAGACGCGCTATAAACCAAAAAAAATAAACGTCGGTATGCTGTTGTTGTGCTCTTGGTTTCTCCATACTTTGTTTAATACTTTGTGAGGCAGTTGTGGGGCTAGACTGTTTAGCCATCGAGTTGCAGAGGCAAGGTACTCTTGATGCTTTGTGTCTAGATTTCTCACTTAGATCTAAATATCTATATGATCGATGTGATTCAAACATGGAGGTAATGAATATTAAAAAATTTGTAACTTATCCCATTCATTTCCATGGCATGCAATAGATTAAATCAGCAAATCTCTGGTTAATTGTTTGAAAATGAAAAATATTACCTTTAGAGTCTGAAGATGAAGAAAATGATCATATCTCAACTCTCAAGAGGTTTGGGTTATGGGGAATGAATTTAAAGATGTAAATCTTATGGAACCTAATCTGTCGAGAGAATCGTAAGAAATATGCAAATGCACTGTTTTTTTATATTATTATTTAGACAGTTTTGGATGAAGATATCTTATCAGATTTCAGCAGTAAATACATCTTATGAAGCTTGAAAGATTCTGAAGCAGGACTACATGGGAGATCAAAAGGTGATCGCTATCAAGCTATACAATCTTCGTCATCAATTTGAAACCCTTTTGATGAAAGAGAGGAAAACGATGCATGAATATTTAGCAAGAGTCTCCGCCTATATCAACTATATGAAGTCATATGGTAAATTCTTGTTAAATGAAATTGTTGTGGATAAAGTCCTCAGGTGCTTAACTCCAAAGTTTAAGTATGTGGTTCCTTGATTATGATGGAAAATGATATGAATTTACATTTAATAAAATGATATGCTCATTGTTATCTTCTGAAAATTGTCTTGGTAAGGAACTTTTAAAAAATATCTGAGGAGAATACTTTCCAAATTAATGAAAGGAGAATACTTTGGTCAGAAAATCAACAATGGTTTTGGAGTTGGTAGAAGACAAGGTAGATCTGGAAATCGTGGAGACTATAGAAGAGACAGGGAAAGAGATTGCTACGATCACCCAAACAGTTCTAATCAACCTTACAACATAAGCACACCAAAAATTTGTCTGTAAAATGATATGTTTTGCTGAGTCTGTATTTAATCCTTTCTGTTATGCATATTACTATATTTGGACTTTAATATGATATACCCCTAGTACAGGAAGAGTAATCTATAACCTCTTAAAAAATCTATCTAACCCTCTTTTAAAAGAAATGTCAAACATGACCTTGTGTACAAAAAAAAAAAAAAAAAGGGGGGACAAGCGCGGGTTAGGGGATTTGGTTTAGCAAAGTAGATGGGAAATTAATTGAAAGCAAACCACCCAAACCTACCCAATTTAATTCAAAAACAAAACTCCAATTAGAATGAACTACGTCTGCAAACATCCTCTCCTCCTCCTCTTCTCTCCCACGGTCTTCTTCTTCTTCCTCTCCGCCATGGTCGAAAACTGAAGCTTCAAACTGAGGTTAGATCTCATTTTTTGTATATGCTATTCTCGATTTCGTGATTGAATAATCAAATGTATGTCATAAACAAAGCAATTAATCATAGTTTCATCTCAAATTTGGGGATTTGTAAGTAAAGAGAAATTTGATTTTTTTTTTGTCATTGTGTTATTAAAATTGATGAGATAAGTTTATCATTACTAAAAATTGTTAAATAAAGAGGATATTGACATAAATTATACTTTATTTGGATGAAATTTGAGTTTATTCGGATTTTTTAAAAATGTAAAAACTCGTTTTTTTGTTTATTGGAGTCACTGAGCTTCTTGGGTAAGTGTATTAGAACATTATATTGTTAATTAGATGGGTTATAATGGTTAAGTGAGTAATAAATTGTAAGAAATCGTGATGATTCGATTGAAAAACGAATTTTTTTGGGTATTACCCAGATATATCGGTATAATTAGAATAATTAGAACTACTATGTGTGTGTGGGACAACTAGAATATCTTGGGAAAACTATGTTATCGTGGAACTACTGAGACAACTGGAGAACTACTAGAATTATATACTTACGACTGTTATGTTCTTTTCAGGGGGCAATGAGTACAAGTGCTTGCACAGACATATGTTTTGACTATGGAGGATTCTATTCAAAGGATGGTGATAAAATTATATGGAAATCAGGAGAAGATGAAATTCACACTTTAGTGATGAGGTAATCTTTGGAGGATGTCATTTATGTTGGATTAGTGGAGGGAATTTGCAGAAAGGTTTCCATAGATGCAGCTACATCTAAGTTAAAATTTAGTTACTATCCATTGGTCTTGAACACAGGAAACCATCATATATTTGGAATGATGAAGATGTTTTTGGTTATCTACTACAAATGAGTAAATATCAATGTAGAAGTGTTCTACATGTGGAGGTCATCATGGGTGTTGATCAAAGTCATGGAAGCGTGCATGTTTCAAGAAAGGATCAGGAAGATGATATAAGCGCAAGTAATGAGGAGGAGCTGTTTTCTACCGGTAGAGATGGTTCAGAAATACAAGACAATCAGATGCAAGAAAATGATACAGATCCTGTGGGAAGATATGAGCACGTGTATGATAATACTGAAGCCATGCCTTCCCAAGGAAACTCTCAAGTAAATGAAGGATGGGAAGATGGTTTAGATCTATACAAAGGTCAGGAATTTGCAACTAGGCAGGATCTGCAAGCTATCTTGGAGAAAAGGTGCATATGAGAATGGTTTTGAGTATGAAACGAAGAAGTTTGAACGTACACGTTTTGTGGTAAGATGTTGGAGAGCAATAGATGGATGCCAGTGGAAGCTAAGAGCTTCGGTGCACATGAACTCAAATTGTTTCACTATTGTTACTTACAACAAGGTGCACACATGCTCTCGGGTTACTACTAGTACGATTGGACAAAAAAAGAAAGGCACACCACACTTAGTTGCGTCTGTTTTGGCTCAAGATTATCCAGGTCGATTTGACACACCAGATCCAAAAATGGTGATAAATATGGTTCAAAGAAAGGTTGGTGTGAAAGTATCATACTCCACAGCGCTGAGAGGCAAAAACAAA
>OVBI01003261.1:0-13599 GCA_900406495.1 Sisymbrium altissimum
CTTGTAATCATCTGCAAACTCACCACATGACAACCCAGTAATGGCCCTAAAATCCTCCAACAAAAATCTTAGAGGCTGACCATCGAAGACTGTCCACAGAACATAGCGTTGCTTGGTCACCAGCTGCTTGGTCAGTAGTGCGTGGATAAGCTTGCAAGAAACCGGACATTGCTTTAACGGGATGTCGAATAGCTTGCCAAAACACGACTCTCTGATTATCTGAAACTCCGGCGTGTCTCTTAACTTGTCATGGATGAATGTCAGAATATCTAGTTTGCAGTAAACATTGAGCCTTCGGTTTCATTTAGATTTAGAACCGAAGACATTCGACATAGATTTAGAATCGGAGACTAGCAATGCAAACTAGCAAAACGATTACACCCAACAGAAATTCGTACCTATTCCCGGTGTTCCTTCGCCGTCGATTCCTCCTGTCTCTTTCAGCCAAACTGCAACCGTCGATCTCGCGATTTTACAGTCGCCGTAGAAAGTTAATCGTGGGGATTAGGGTTTTTTATCGATTGGTCGAAATTAGAGGAAGGATAAAAGTAACGGGATGAGATAAAATTAGGAGTTAGTTTCGTTAAGATAAAGGGCTTTTTGGTCTTATCCAATGTCCAAAGTGTGCCACCAAAATAAAGTGCCCCAATGTGTAAGTATTAGGCCTAAAAGTGCTCCAGTGTGTGAACTTCTCAGTTTTTAATATTCGGGAACGCAACAAAAGTTAATTTACTCCAACCGGAACAAATGACTTCCATCAAACCGAAGTATATCAATCAGAAATTAAGAATATATGCATGAAATAAATTCTTTAACTCCTGAACCTATCCATCAAACCGAAGAAAACCATTGGCATATATACCCATTTGGTATGACATCAAACCGGTCAAGGAAACTGAACACCAAACTCATTCTCTTCATCATCTTGGGTGAGAAGGTGACAAACCAGAATTCAAACCGATTCTAGCAAACCGGCCGGCACCCCTACAGATTTCATTGACATCTTCAATCACGTTGTTACGTGGGATCCTAAACAGAAGTTGCAGTGGATAAATCGTTGGTGCTGGTTTCCAAGAGATCTAAAAGAGTAATCCTTCCGCTGTTGGTTCCGTCAAGCTTGTCAAACTGGTTAGCGATCGGATCAATGTCCTTATCCGTTATTATCTCCATCTTCTTTAGTTTGTATATCACAAACTCTGCTTTACTGCAAATATAAAAAGATTTGATGAATGCAGTTAAAAACAAGAAGATCATCGTACCATAGATTATGATATTAGTCAAAGATGTTCAGAGCACCTCAGATAAGAGATAGTACGCGAGGGACTTAGATGTTAATCTACTAAAATCTTAAGCTTATGGAGTTAAAATCTAAAACAGAAATGCTTTAATATCAATGAATCAACAAGTTCAAGAACTTGGAAACGAAAAAATGGTCGGAACACAGGTCTTTAATAATGATCAATGTTCCTTGAGCTTAAGTAAACACGTGCAAACCTTAGAATCCAATAGATTTCAAGAACCTAAACAAGTATGAAACTTTACTACTAATATCAACGATTGCATCAAACCATAAACGTACGAAAAGCAAGCAAATTGATAAGAGAAAAAAGAGCAGATGAGTAAGTACCTAACACAGCCATTGTGGTCGAGATCCGCAGCAAAGAACTGAGAGATGGACATGTTTTCACCAAGCACTCTCTTAGCTCGCTCTCTATTCCTCTTATCCACTCTCCATTCAGCCAAATACAAAAACGCTCTAGCAACAGCTAAAGTAGACACAAGCAACCAAATCGCAGCAAGAAGCCTACCGGGCAACGTATTAAAAGCTCGGTCTCCATACCCAACTGTAGTAACCGACATAACCGAGAAATAAAACGAATCCAACCAGTCAATTTTCTCAATGAAATGCATAATCAAAACTCCAAAACCAAGGCATAGCATCACAACACCTAACGCCAATCCAACTTTCAACCTAATCCTCATCCTCCCTTTGTCCACATCGATTATATACGATCTTTTCCTCTCTCGCTCATCAAAGCCACCAATACCATCATCCCTCGCATTCTTCGCAGCGTCTAACATATACTGCTCTTGAAGATCAAGAACGTAACTAACCATCGCACTAAGCAATATATCCACGAAACCAAACCCAACAAGCACAAACAAGATCGAAAACATCTTCGTAAGAACTGTATTGGGCGTGATGTCACCATACCCGATCGTGCACATTGTCACAATGCAAAAGTATAAACCATCAACAACAGGATGAGTGTGAGTCACTGAGTAGCTATCTCGATTCAGCCAATAGATAAGCACACCTAAGGAAAGATAAACAATAAGCAGAACAACAGCTTGTCTTACAATGGACTTCGAGTCAGACTCCTCTGTTTTCATATCAAACGGGTGAGTTACATCGTTGATGGCAGCCATAGCAGGAGCTGTTTTGCATCGGTGGAACTTGTGACGTGTCGTCTTAGGTTTTCGCGCTGGTAAACTGTGTTCTTGAGGTGGAAGGAGGATGTCCCCGGTGGAGGAATCGGAGAACGAGGTTGTTGCGGAGGAAGATGGTGAAGGGTTTTGAGAGAGAGCGTCAATGAGAAGAGATGAATCTCGTTGAGAGCGAGGGAATGGACCGAAGATTAACCGGTCTTTGAGTTGCGATGGTGTCATTGGCATCGGAACCGTGACGTCAACGTTCTCCGGTAAGGGAAACAGAGCCGCTGGTGGGTTTATCCTAGGGCTTATCAGGTATTGGAGTAAAGGGTCAATGTCGTTTCCGCCATTTCCGTCGTTGGCCATCTGGTTAAACAGAAACCACCAGGGTGGTTTTCCGATGATTTTGGGTGGGGACAAGAAAGAGTGGATAAGGGAAGAAGCTTTCTTCCAAAACAAACGAAGCTTTCTTCCAAAAGCCGCACAAAGGTGAAACCTTTTTTTTTTTTGTAGAGAATCGTTCGTAAAAGCACTTTTGATTTTATAAGACGATAATTGTAGATGTTGACAGACTTTAATAACGAGATTAGTTTCGAAATACCATGTATTGATTGACACGATCCTGTCTGATAGTTGTGTATGTTTTTGTTACAATTTCTCATATTTTTTTTTAGATGATGATTAGATACTTGGAACTATTTGACGAAACGAACCCTATATTGTTTATAAATTATATATTAGCACCTTAACATTGCTATGATCGATTTTTTTTAATCAGTATTGTAATTTTTAACGTTTTAAAGGAAAAAATATTTGAGTTATAGGGAAAATCTTCATTTGAAGAGAAACAGATAAGTTAGTATATTTAAGCATTGTGAATTGTGAAGGTATTGACGTATTTGTCTTGGGTGAGAATGTGAGATATTTTACATTGGAAATAACGGGGTCAAAACCTATAGACTTTGGCAACATTGACCAAGTTAGTGTATACTATGTATTAAATAAATAATTGACGAAGTCAACTTTGTTTCGTCAGCGGCACCGTGTCTCTTTCTAGCTGCGAATGACAAACGACACAACGTGTCGATTTCGCCGTTTTTTTTTTCTTTTTTGTCGTTTTCGCCGTTTCAGATGACGTGGTTTTGGCAAAGTCGGATTTTGAGAATTTTCTTACAATCTTTTTTTGGTTTGTTTTTCTTTGTAGTACTATATTATTTACTCCACCGGATTTTGAGAAACTGAGAAGCAATCAATCAATCAAAAGGAATATTTGTATCGACGAAAAAACAAGTGAAGCAACGGTCGTCTCATCATGCGTTCAAACATAAAAATATGCATTTTCCGTAAAAGTTGAAAACATATTAAGCAATTTAGCACTTTGAGTTGGCTTTAATTGCGGCTTCAATCACTCTTTGTCTCACATGTCTTTTTCGATTATTTTGTGATTGCAGAAAATGTCAATGCGAGGCTTGATATTACGATTCACATTAACTGTGAGTATATCCCGATACGAACCATCTTGCAGCATCCAATTACACTATATCAATTTTGATACAAATCTAACATGTTGTTCACTAGCCCTAACGCATTTCTCTTTATGATTGACTGAAACGTATGCTGATGATATAAAGCTTATGAGCTTGAGATGTGACCCCACGTAAGCCTTTACAAATTATTAGCATTCTGCATTCCAAAAAAAAATCTGTACTATATGTTTTTCAACGAATTCTCTTTGTGAAAGTAGTGAAACTCCTTTAGTTCAATCACGAATAACATCTACTCCAAATATCACTTTTCGGACCCCCCCCCCCCCCCCCCCCCCCCNAGGTGTCAAAAAGGAATTTTTAACCGTGTCAGAGAATTTCCAAATATAATTAGTACCAGTCAAATCATACGTGTACAAACAAATTGACCAAGTACAAATCCAACATATAGGCCCGTTCATATAAAAATCTATAGACTCTGATAACTCGGAGATCAGACTTTGGATATTTCTATTCCGCCTCTCGAAAACATCTTCCTTTTTCTCTTTGCCCCCTAAAAAAGTGCAATATTGATCGTATACACTCTGACTCGGTTATGTGGTAAATTAAATAAAGAAAGAAACTCTCTGACTCGGTTTAGTCGTTGTCGTTTTTCAATCAATTACGTGTATTGTTTTCTGCTTTGATATCTTAGAACCATGGAAAAGATAGTCCTTTGTCGCCTTGAGAGGTCTTCTGACCATTATGTTATTATGTTGTTGCATGTCCATCTTGCTTCCCAGTGGTCGGTATTCGTCGTCTTTACCTGACCGTTGCATACGAACCAACAATTCATCTAGACACTCAAATATACATAGTAAATAATCGATAAAAAATAATGGTTAATATTTGAAATTATTAAAATATACTCAATTCTAAAAAATGATTTCTTTTATTGACATCTTGTACAAAAATGATTATGATGGTAATATATGAGAAATTTAAAAACCATATATAGTTTAGTTGTGTTAGAGCATGATTATCCATAGAACCTCAAATATAATTTTTAATAATTATTATATTATTATTTTAATATTTTTTTTTGTAATTTAGTTAAATTAAGAAAATTGATTCAATAACAAAAAAGTAAAGGTAATGATTTTTATAGATGGAGTTCTGAAATGCCTGTGTTTAGAAACTATTCTAATCTCTCTTTTCACTTTTTTATTTTTTTTTTATTAAAAAATTGATCAGAATTTTCTATAGAACTTTGCAATAAAAATGCTCTTACAGTATAGGTTTAAAATTTAAATTACATACATATCTTTTCAAATTCATTAAAGCTATACATTAATAAAGCATAAAATAAATTGCTTAAGCAAAATATTTACACTAACAAATAACAATTACACATTTCTTATAGTCTTATTAACTCCAAACCGGAACAGAGGATATTGATCAAATGGAAACATCAATCGGAAATTAAGAATACATACATAAAAGAAACCGAACATCTCAAACCTTTTCACCCTCTACCAAACTCTTTCATTCTCATCAAGACATCATCATCTTGGGTGAGAAGGTGATACTTTCTGCTATAAGAAAAAGACAAAAGACAAAATCAGAACTAAAACCGGTTCAACTAAACCGGACACTGCTGCTTTTTCACCGTCATCTTCAATCATGTTGTAATGGGAATTCTTTAACTCAAAGTTGCAGTGGATAAATCGTTGGGGCTGGTTTCCAAGAGATCTGAAAGAGTAATCTTTCCCGTATTAGTTCGGTCAAGCTTGTCAAACTGGTTAGCGATCATTATAATGTCCTCTTGGTTTATTTTCTCCATCTCCTTCAGTTTGTATATGACGTAGTCTGATATACTGCAGAAATAATGTTCAGGGCATCTCAGACGACAAATCTTAAAATCGTTTGTAATTGACTCTAAGTCTCTAACTAGTGAATTGCTTCGTATCAATAAATCAACAAGTTCAAAAACTTGGAAACGAGAAAATGATGCAAATGCGGGAAAAATATATTAAACTGTTGAAATGTGATTCTAAGTTCCTTGAGTTACAAGAAAACATGCATACACCCGAGAATGCAAGAGATTATATCTGAATCTCATGATTTCAAGAACATGAAGAAGAATGGAACTTTGGAATTAATGATACCTCAGATAGCCATTGCTCTCGATATCTGCAGCATAGAACTGAGAGATAGACATCTTTTCGCCAAGGACTCTGTTCGCCCGCTCTCTGTTCCTCTTATCCATTCTTGCGTCAGCTAATTGAAAAAACGCTCGAGCAACAGCTAAAGTAGATAGAAGCAACCAAATCGCAGCAAGAACCTTACCGAGCAATGTCTTTAAGGCCTGGTCTCCATACACAACCGTAGCAACCGACATGACCGAGAGATACACAATAAGTAGAGCAACAGTGTGTCTTACAATGGATTTCGAATCTGATCTAGGTCGGTGGAATACGTGTTCAACTGGGTCAGTTGGAGTTGGTATGTTGATTGCAGCCATGGAAGGAGCTGATCTAGATCGGTTGAATCCGTGATGGGTCGCCACATCGACGTAGACGTCGCTGTGCTCCGGTAAGGGAAATAGAGTCGGTGGTGGATTGATGCTAGGACTAATCAAGTGTTGGAGTAAAGCGTCACTGTCGTTACCACCATTGCCGTCGTTCGCCATCTGGGTTTTCGCCGGGATACCAGAAACCAGGGTGGTTTTCCGGTAATGGTGTGGAGACAAAAAGAGTGGGATAAAGGTAGAAACTTTCTTAGTTTCTTCCAAA
Source organism: Sisymbrium altissimum (assembly GCA_900406495.1). NCBI lineage: Eukaryota > Viridiplantae > Streptophyta > Magnoliopsida > Brassicales > Brassicaceae > Sisymbrium > Sisymbrium altissimum. The sequence continues at coordinate 6,692 of OVBI01003261.1, forward strand.
ACTACAGAATCGTACTAACTGTGATTATATAATATGAAAGTGTTCGAAAAAGACAAAGACTTTTTTAATATTTTTTAACGGATTTGAGTCTTAAGATACTGATATATTGATTAACACGAGATTGGAGATAGCTGTGTATATGATTATGTTATAACATCATCGTCGACAGCGAAAAACCAAAAATATTATTAAAACTGACGGTACCAACAGATAATAATATCTTATGGTTTGTAAGTACATATTTAATGTTTCATTATTGTTTAGATCAATCATGTGGAACTCACCTTATGAACTATTTTTATGATGTTATTATAAGATGTGGGGTCATCTGTCACCAATGATTTGATTAATATTAAAAGACGTGTGGATGCGAATGACACATTTCCTGGTTAAACCATGCAAATTAACACATACGAACACTAAGAAACAAAGATTTAACATTTACCTCATCATGATATAGTAGAACGTAGTCCACAGAAAATGCTATTTTAGTTCTTAAGCTTTTCATGGCGTTGGTTGTTGTTGTCAACATTTTCTCCAGATTGGGACTCCATCGTCTTGTCTTTTGAAGCCGATTCCTTCTTGGTGGTCTCTTATCTTGCTGAGGTATTACCTTTGTTTCTTTTGCTACGGTGTGTCTCTTCCTTACTGTCCTCTTGATCATTTCACTCTTCAATGATATTGGCATCGAGATCCTTCTCCGAGTCTTCATCTGTTCAAGTGTAATACTTCCTTTTATCGTCTGTTTCATGTATTCTCTGCACTAGTGTAGTGATTGTTTAACCACTTTGGTATTGTTTGCTGTGTTTTTAAACTTATTCTCCAGTTTTGGAGGATGAAATGATTATGATTGATTTATTTGGTATAATAATAAACGTGTAAGATATCTTAGTTTAAGAAAATAGATACTCAATTTTGATTATGTATGCAAGTTTGATTAAGAAATAACACAGAAAACTATGTGATATTTTGTATTCACAACAAATGAAAGTATCAATCGAAAATTAAGAATAGACATAAAAGAAACCGAAAACCAAACTTATTAATCCTCCACCAAACTCCTTCATTCTCATCATCATCTTGGGGGAGAAGGTGATACTTTCTGCAATAAGAAAAAGACCACAGAAATAGAATAGCTTTTAACCCGTCAACTTCAATCATGTTGTAATGTTGGTTCTTAAACTTGAAGTTGCAGTGGATAAATCGTTGGTGTTGGTTTCCAAGAGATCTAAAAGAGTAATCTTTCCAATATTAGTTCGGTCAAGCTTTTCAAACTGCTTAGCTATCCTTTCCATGTCCAAATGGCTTATCTTCCCCATCTCCATCAGTTTGTATAAGGCGTACTCTGATTTACTGCAAAAAGAATGTTCAGGGAGTCTCAGACAACAAATCTTAAACAGCTTGGTAATGACTCTAACAAGCGAAATACTTTCGTATCGACTATCGAGGAATTCAACTAATTCAAGAACTTGGAAACGAGAGAAATGATGCCAACGGGGGAAAACTTTCAAAACATTTGCAAAACACACAATCTTTTCAAGTTTCTTCGAGTTCAAGAAAACAATCATAAACCCTAAAAGTCCAACAGATTCAAGAATTATCAGAATCTAATGATTTCAAGAACATGAACAAGAATGAAACATCGGAACTAATAATATCAAAATTGAATTATAAGGCATGGATCAAAATTCAAATCAAGCGGGAACGTAACGCTTACAACAGGAAGAAAAAAGCACAGAAATTGAATGATACCTCAGGTAGCCATTGCCTTCGATATCTGCAGCAAAGAACTGAGAGATGGACATGTTTTCGCCAAGGACTCTGTTCGCCCAGTCTCTGTTCCTCTTAGCCATTCTTGCTTTAGCCAAAAACAAAAACGCTAGAGCAACAGCTAAAGTAGACACAAGCAACCAAATCACAGCAAGAAGCCAACCGGGCAATGTCTTTAAAGCATGATCTCCATACACAACCGTAGCAACCGACATAACCAAGAGATACACAATAAGCAGCGCAACAGATTTTCTTACAGTGGACTTCGAATCTGAGATAGGTCGGTAGGATACGTGGTCAGTTGAATGAGTTAGATCGTTGATTGCAGCCATATCAGGAGCTGGTCTAGATCGGTTGCGTCCGTGATGGGTCGATTTGGGTTTTACGGTTGAGTGATTGGAGGATGAGGTTGTGGCAGAGGATGACGATGATGGGTTTTGAGAGAAGACAGAGGGCGGATATGTCCCGAAGACTAACTGGTCTTTGAGTTCCGATGATGTCACCGGCATCGGAACCACGACGTCGACGTCGTTATGCTCCTGTAAGGGAAGTAGAGCCGGTGGTGGGTTGATTCTTGGGCTAACCAAGTTTTGGAGTAAAGGGTCAGTGTTGTTATTGTCTTCATTCGCCATCTGAGTTTTTGCGGGAATACCAGAAACCACGGTGGTTTTTCCGGTAATGGTGCGTGCGTGGACAAAAAGAGTGGATAAAGGAACAAACTTTCTTCCAAAATCGAAACCTTTTTTTGTGGCGGTTCCTGACGGTTTTATTCAGTTATACCGAAACGTAATGTGATTATATAATAAGACAAAAGTTTTCGAAAAAAGTCAGTAGACCTTTTAGTAACGGTTTGATTAAGTTAACACTAAGGGAAATTTAAGTAGGACATAGCATATGAATTGTGAAATGAAAGAAAACGCTGGTAATAAAAACCCAATTTTCAACATTTTCTTAAGCAAATAAATCTGATTGCCGATACAATTTTTAAAACTGTGATCCATAACGTCACCGTGGACACTCGACAGCAACAAAGACCATAAACTACTTATTGTAATTGACCGTACCAACAACTATTGGTAATTTGATATTAATATCTTTTCTTTCGCACGTACATTTGAGAGGTTTCGAATATAATTGTTTAGATCAATCCTGTAGAACATGTGGAGATATGATTTGTACATATCTCCTATAGAACACACCTTATGAAGTATGATATTATAAGATGTGGGGGGGGGGGGGGGCGGCNCCAATGTTTTTGATTGATGTCAACCAATGAAAAGACGTGTGAATGCTAGCTAATGCCCACATTTCCTGGTCAACCCATCGAAAACATTTGAATTTTCCGTTCTTTTAAAGATTTTCCCACCAACTTGTTTATTTGAATATGTGCTAAAATCTCGATCTTAAAAACAATTTGGTGGCAAAATCTCGGTTTAGTCTAATTGTATTGTCTTCTTCTTTTAATCAATTACGTGTCTTCTTATCTGACTTGAGATCTTTAGAGCCATGGGAAAGATAGTCATTTTATCGTTACGAGGTTTTCTGACCATTATGCATTTATGTTGTTGCATGTCTATCTTGCTTCATCTATACAGTCAAATAATCGAAGAAAATGATTTTTTTTTTTTTTTTTCAGTTGACATCTTCTAACAAAAAATGATTATGATGCTAATATATGAGAAACTTGGAAGCCATTGTTTAGTTGTGTGACAATATAGGTTTAAAATTTCAAATGACATATATTTTTATTTCTTTCCAAATTTATTAAAGCGTACATTTACTGAGAGGTAAATATGAATAATCATGGAGCATAAACGAAAATATATATGACTCAGAAATTAAGAATACACGAACAAAAGAAACCGAACATATCAAACATCTTCACCCTCAACCAAACTTCTTCATTCTCATGATCATCATCTTGGATGAGAAAATGATACTTTTTGCTATAAGAAAAAGACCAAAGACAAAATCAGGATTCAAACCGGTTCAACTAAACCGGAAACCGCAGCTTTTTCACCGTCATCTTCAAGCATGTGGGTTCATAAACTCCAATTTGCAGTGGATTAATCGTCGGTGCTGGTTTCCAAGAGATCTGAAAGAGTAATCTTTCCTCTATTAGTTTGGTCAAGCTTGTCAAACTGGTTACCAATCCTATTCATGTCCAAATGGGTTATCTTCCCCATCTTCATCAGTTTGTATATGGCGTACTCTGATTTACTGCAGAAAGAATGTTCAGGGCATCTCAGACAACAAATCTTAAACCTCAAAAGTGTTGGAAATATGATTCAAGTTCCTTGAGTATCAAGAAAACATGCATAAATGATAAACCCCAAAATGCAACAGATTCAAAAATATCAGAAAATGTAAAGAATATGGACGAAAAAGGAAAAACAAAGACAGCACATAGATTGAATGATACCTAACGCAGCCATTTTGGTGGATATCCGCAGCAAAGAACTGAGAGATAGACATGTTTTCGACAAGAACTCTGTTCGCCCACTCACTTTCCCTCTTATTCACTCTTGCTTCAGCAAAACGAAACAACGCTTGAGCAACCGCTAAAGTAGACACAAGCAACCAAATCGTAGCAAGAAGCCAACCGGGCAATGTCTTTAAGGCCTGATCTCCATACACAACCGTAGCAACCGACATAACCGAGAGATACACAATAAGAAGAGCAACAGCTTTTCTTATAGTGGATATGGAAACTGATAAAGGTCGGTAGAATATGCGATCAAATGGATCAGCTGGGATGTTAATTGCAGCCATAGAAGGAGCTGATCTAGATCGGTTTAGTCCGTGATGGGTCGCAACATCGACGTCGACGTCGTTGTGCTCCGGTAAGGGAGATAGAGTCGGTGGTGGGTTGATTCTAGGGCTAGTCAAGTGTTGGAGTAAACCGTCACTGTCGTTGCCGCCATTTCCGTCGTTTGTCATCTAGGTTTTTGCCGGAATACTAGAAACCAGGGTGGTTTTCCGATAATGGTGTGGAAACAAAAAGAGTGGGATAAAGGTAGACTTTCTTAGTTTGTTCCAAAACTACAGAACCATACATTCGTACTAACTGTGATTATATAATATGAAAGTTTTCGAAAAAGACAGACTTTTAAATTTTAATAGCGGATTGAGTCTTAAGAAACTGATATATTGATTATGTTATAACGTCACCGTCGACAGAGAAAAACCCAAATTATTATTATAACTGGCGGTACCAACAACTATTGATAATAATATCTTTTAGTTTGTAAGTACATATTTAATGTTTCATAATTGTTTTGATCAATCATGTGGAACTCACCTTATGAAGTATGATGTTATAAGATGTGGGGCATCTGTTAACAATGATTTGATTAATATATCAAAGACGTGTGGATGCAAATGACACATTTTCTGGTTAAACCATGCAAACATTTGATTTTCCGTTATTTAAGATGGTACCACCAAAAGTTGTAATTTAAATGTGCTTAGAATCTCACACATAAACAAAACTGAACATCTCAAACATGTTCATCCTCCACCAAACTCCTTCATTCTCATCATCATCTTGGGTGAGAAGATGATACTTTCTGCTATTTTTAAAAGGCCAAAGACAAATCAGAATTCAAAACGGTTCAACTAAACCGAAAACCGTTGCAGTGGTAATGTGGGTTCATAAACTCGAAGTTGCAGTGGATAAATCGTTGGTGCTGGTTTCCAAGAGCTCTGAAAGAGCAATCTTTCCCGTATTAGCTCGGTCAAGCTTGTCAAACTGGTTAGCGATCATTATAATGTCCTCTTGGCTTATTTTCTCCATCTCCTTCAGTTTGTATATGACGTAGTCTGATTTGCTGCAGAAAGAATGTTCAGGGAATCTCAGACAACAAATTTTAAAACCTCTTGGAATTGACTTTAACAAGTGAAATGCCTCAACTAGTTCAAGAAACTTGGAAACGAGAATATGATGCGAATGTGGGAAATTAAACTTTTCAAATGTGCTGAAATGTGATTCAAGTTCCTTGAGTTTCAAGAAAACATGCATAAACCCCAGAATCCAATAGATTCAAGAATATCAGAACCTTTCAAGAACATGGGCGAATAAAGAAAAAGAAAAAAAACAGCACAGAAACTGAATGATACCTAAGGTAGCCATTCTGGTGGATATCCGCAGCAAAGAACTGAGAGATGGACATGTTTTCGGCAAGGACTCTCTTCGCCCACTTTCTTTTCCTCTTATTCACTCTTGCTTCAGCAAAACGAAACAACGCTTGAGCAACCGCTGAAGTAGACACAAGCAACCAAATCGCAGCAAGAAGCCAACCGGGCAATGTCTTTAAGGCCTGATCTCCATACACAACCGTAGCAACCGACATAACTGAGAGATACACAACAATAAGCAGAGCAACAGCTTTTCTTACAGTGGATTTGGAATCTGATATAGGTCGGTAGAATACGTGATTAACTGGGTCAGTTGGAATGTTAGTTGCAGCCATAGCAGGAGCTGATCTAGATCGGTTGAATCCGTGATGGGTCGCGACATCGATGTCCACGTCGGTGTGCTCCGGTGAGGGAAATAGAGGTGGTAGTGGGTTGATTCTTGAGCTAATCAAGTGTTGGAGTAAAGCTTCACTGTCGTTACAGTCATTGCCGTCGTTGGCCATCTAGGTTTTCGCCAGAATACCAGAAACCAGGATGGTTTTCTTTTCTGATAATGGTATGGAGACAAAAAGAGTGGACCAAAGTAGAAACTTTCTTCCTATACTACAGTATCCTACTGTGATTATAAAATAAGATGAAAGTTTTCGGAAAAGACTTTAAAAATTTTAATAACGGATTGAGTCTTAAGAAAACAAATTATTGGTTGATACGAGATTGGAGATAGCTGTGGATGATTATGTTATACCATCATCATCCACAGCAAAAAAAAAACCAAAATTATTATTAAAACTGACAATACCAACAACTATATTAATATCTTTATGGTTTGTCAGTACATATTTAATGTTTCATTAGTATTTTTTTTTACTTTTTTTTTTTTAATTACCAGAAGGTTTTAATGTTTCATTACTGGTTAGGTCAATCATGTGGAACTCACCTTATGAACTATTTATATCTACTATATATTAAAGGAGAAGCAATTAGAGGTTATTTTGCTGATG
>OVBI01003262.1:0-13594 GCA_900406495.1 Sisymbrium altissimum
TTATACCTTTGTAATATAACAAATTATGTTAAAAAACATAAAAATCACAAACTATTAATTAAATAAAGACTAAAATAATATAATCACAATTAATATATTATTTTTCATATCATATGAATATAATTATAATATATTATTCTTATTTTCTTTTTAAAATAAACACTTTTTAAAAAATGTTTTATTGAAAGAAATCAAATTTGGAAACTTCTAATTTAGCATTAATCATATATTTACTTTACCAAATCAATTCTAATAAAGTTAATAGAAATCTATGAGAGTTTATATCAATCCATAAAAAGTTAATGTAGAATTCATATAGAATCCACAAATTTTAAAAAATCTATAAAGTTGTAGAATTCAGAAACTCTATACAAATCAATCTTCCAATAACCCCCTTAATATCTGTGTAAAAGCTTTCACTTTATTTGAGTCAGATTATAGATTTTTTTTATGGGTATTTTCTGACCTTTTGTGTCATATAGTCATCTTCACATTCTCGTAGAGAAGAACTATTTTCACAGAAATATTACTTATATAAGAGAAAGTTTTATGAAAATCACTGTGGAGAGTTAACCATCTGCAAGTAACATTCTCAAATTAAAGGTGTGATAGATTAGTGATAATATAAAGTTAGTTTTCTTGTATCTTAGATTCAAATCTTAGCATGGAAATTTTAGTCTTTAAATCAGAATTTCTAAAATCTGATTTTGGATACTGAGAAAAAATATTAAGGGTATTCTCAAACATTCGAATATCTATAAACTGCTTCTGGATACTGAAAAAAGATAATGAACTACAAATTCGAAATTTTCAGTCCTTAAAGAAAAAAAACTATCAAATTAGTATACGATTTTTTTTTTAAAAACTCTTTTAGATTAGACAACAGTTAAAAATAAGATATTTTTTGGGAGGTGAGCTGGTTGATAGAAAAGGCAGCAAAGCAACCTGTACGGAGGACCTGCAATTTGGTTCGGAATATTAGCATTAAGAGAACGATAGATGCTCCACAGTCCACATTAAAAACTTCTTGTAGAAATAATAGTCTCCCAAAAAACAGGACTAAGGATAAGTCTTCTTTAATAGTTTCCATCATCCTCGAAGGCACGTTTGGTTGAGTATAACCGAAATTATTACGTAACAAAAGCAGTCCACCCAGCTCATCCCCAAATGGGACTATGGGAGAAACCTCCCATTGGAATCATCTTCATTACTCCCAAAGTAGACATGGGACTGTTAACCGAATTCGCAATCCATCCGAAGAACCAAAATCTAATTTATAAATTGAAAAGCACGAACACTTTTCATATGTTTAAATCCAAAAATCAAAATCTGAAAAAATCGATCCAAACTTAAAATTTTATATATACATAAAAACTAAAACCCGAATAAACCCAACCGAACCTGAAGTTCCACCTAAAATTAACATAATCTGATATTTTTAAGTTATATTTGGTTCAGTTTTGTATATTCGATTAACTTTTTTATTTATATTTTATTTTTTCATTTGTTTTTTATTATATTAATTATAACAATTTAAAAAAAAAATCTGAAAAATTTTAATATGAAGCCGAATCCAAAATAAACTAAACCAAACCTAAACTGAAAATGGTAATTATATAACCCGAAACCTGATCAAAACCCGATGAAAAAATTATAAAACCTGAATGGTTTTTAAACCTGAAAATCTGAAACCCGAATAAACCAATTCGGACCAAATCAAACCTCAAAGTACCAGTTCAATCCCAAAGAAAGGACAAAGTCCCCCGAAGAGAAGACCATACACAGCAGAACTTATCTAGTCAGCCCATTAGGCCATAAGGCCCATAACCTCACGAAGACCAGGGTAGTATTCGTAGAAGTAGTTCTCGCTGTTATCGGGGACGTGTATAGTCCAAAGTTCACTTCTTAAATCCAACACAGTTTTAGCATGAAATACAGTAACCACGATCAGAGAGGTGAACTGTTCTTGGGTTCCTAAAGAAGAAATCGGTTATGTCTTATTTTGTATGCTTTTGTATGTGATCAGTTTGAATAATTTGTCCCTGCCTATGTGTGTTGGAGCGAATAAGACAGATATAGAAATTTTGTGATTAATTGGATTAACATTAATTTGGTTGCAGAGACGTTTTTGTTTTTTTCTTCTATTGTGGTTTGTTAGGCTGGTTGGTTATTTGACTTGCATAGATGACATATTCAGGCATGCATGCTGTCATTTTGTTTTTACATGTTTGTCGTATAGACCGTGTGTAATCGACATATATATGTGGTTCTCACTTAAAAATTTGTCACATTTTGTAAGTAGTAATAGTTTGAAGTATACATTCATGTGTATCGAATATAACATCCTCAGATTTAGTTTAAAGTTAAAAAATGACATTTGGAACAAATTCAAACTCGGATCCTCATTTTTTTTAGGTCGGTTGTTTATTTGATTTGTATAAATGACATATTCAAGCATGCATGCAGTCATTTTGTTTACTTAAATTCAAAATATTTGTATACATATATATATATATATTAAATGAAATATTTTAAGAAAGTAAATATTCTAAAAATCAATAATATAATCTATTTAATTGAAAAAATACGGAAGATGTCAAAAAAGGAAAATTCGCATTAACAATGATTGCAGAAAAGTTATCAACATTTCACATAAAAAATGTTGGTTTATAGTTTCTTGAATTTCACAGTTTAGGGTACGCATTTTAAATCTAAAAATTAATTTTGAAATGAAATTATATATATGTACATTATCATTATTTATAGAATTATTGTTTATGTGTAAAATTTCATTCTTTGATACTAAAAATTCATTGCGCATTAATGTTCTATGGTGATATCTTTGTAACGATGATGATAATATTTGTAATCAAATTAAAAATTCTACGTTAACATCTTTCAAATTAAATTAAAATCGAGAGACGACGAGAGTGGTAAGTAAGGTGTGCGGTGATGACAAAGAAAAGACAAAAAGAAAAGTAAGATGTGCGGTAGGGAGAGCCAGTGAGTAGGTTTGAAATAAATGTCTTTGGCGCTTCTATAAATAGAAATGTCTTTCTGCATGTTATGAAATTTGTAAAAACATAATACGAGTCTTCTTAAAATCATTGTTATCATATTTGAACAAAGATGGAGTTCGGAACTTGTTCACCTTCGAACCCAATTCATGTAATGCTCGTTTCGTTTCACGGTCAAGGCAGTGTCAGTCCTTTTCTTCGTCTCGGCAAGCTAATTGCTTCAAAGGGAACAATCGTTACCTTCGTCACTACGGAGTATTGGGGGAAGAAAATGAAAGCAGCCAACAAGATCATCGACGGCGAGGTTAAACCGGTTGGTTCCGGTTCAATCCGGTTTGAGTTTTTCGACGACGGTTGTGCAGAAGATTATGGCCTTAGAGGTGATTCCTCTTTGTACATCCCACAGCTTGAACAAACCGGGAAACGAGAAGTGTCGAAACTCGTGAGGGGGTACGAGGAGAAGAACGAGCCGGTTTCGTGTCTGATCAATAACCCGTTTGTCCCATGGGTCGGCCACGTGGCGGAAGAGTTAAACATTCCGTTTGCAGTGCTCTGGATCCAATCTTGTGCTTGTTTCTCTACTTTTTATCATTACCATAATGGCACTGTTCCTTTCCCAACAAATGCAGACCCTAAGCTCGATGTTAAGCTCCCATGCGTTCCTGCCTTGAAGCACGACGAGATCCATACCTTTCTCCATCCATATTCTCCATCCACCGGAATGCGACAAGCGATTCTTGGACAGTTCAAGAATCTGAATAAGTCCTTTTGTGTTCTAGTCAATTCTTTCGACGCCTTGGAGCAAGAAGTGATTGATTACATGTCGAAACTCTGTCCAATCAAAACTATTGGACCGCTTTTCAAAGTCGCTAAGACAGTGATCTCTGACGTAAGCGGCGACTTCTGCAAACCGTCGGATCAATGCCTTGACTGGTTAGACTCGAGGCCGAAGTCGTCCGTTGTCTACATTTCTTTCGGGACGGTTGCGTATTTGAAGCAAGAACAGATGGAAGAGATGGCTAAAGGAGTTATGAAATCAGGTTTATCGTTCTTGTGGGTGATTAGACCTCCGCTACCAGATTTAAAGGCCGAGACTCATGTCGTGCCACAAGAGTTGAAAGAAGCTAGTGGTAAAGGTAAAGGGAAGATTGTGGATTGGTGTCCACAAGAGCAAGTGTTGGCTCATCCTTCAGTGGCGTGTTTCGTCAGTCATTGTGGTTGGAATTCAACGACGGAGGCTTTGACTTCGGGAGTTCCGGTGGTTTGTTTTCCGCAGTGGGGAGATCAAGTTACTAACGCGGTTTATCTGATTGATGTTTTGAAGACGGGAGTGAGGCTTGGCCGTGGAGATGCAGAGGGGAGGATTGTTCCGAGGGAGGAAGTGGCGGAGAAGCTTTTGGAAGCGACGGTTGGGGAGAGAGCGGTGGAGCTAAGGAAGAATGCTTTGAAATGGAAGGCAAAGGCGGAAGCTGCTGTGGCTCCCGGGGGTTCGTCAGAAAAGAATTTCCGGGAGTTTATGGAGAAGTTAGGAGGGAGCAGTGGCTGAAGGAGATTAATATTGCTTTAGTAAAACTAAATTCTAAATAAATATTTATACTAAAAATAATGTCTCTAGTGCTTCCACTGAGGATATGAAATTCCCTAATAATTTTCAGTTTTGATAATTTGAAATCTTTTTCTTTATCTTAATGAAGTTGCCACAAATCTTATGAAGGTAAACACGTCAAACAACTAAGAAAACCTTATATTTAAAATAAAAAAAATGTGTTCGCGCCTCAAAGAAATTATACAAACGAGAATGCGTGGAAAACGTAATGTTATTTTATTTTGAGTATCGTGGAACGTAATGTATAGACCTATTTATAGACCAATTTGGTCAAACGAAGAGGATGACTTGTTTTTTGTGTCTGTTTCCCTCTGTTCAGATTCACGGCTACCTTAACAATTCTTTATCCGAAGCCTCGCTCAAAATGAATCTACCAGAGGTTAGTAATGGCGGTCGCTCGAGTTTTCCGGCGGTCTCGGTCGGAAACAAGTATCAGAGAATTGAGACTGGAGAGGTCACAAGCAACAGAACCGGAAATTACGTTATGGTCTGCACCTTTTTTGCATCATTGAGCAATGTTGTTATCGGTTACAGTGAGTTCCATATCATTCTACTTAAAATCTGTCTGCTTCTTCTTTTGAAGGATAATAGATTGTGGCTTACGAAAAGGTATTCCTCTGTTTCTTTTGGTTGGTAAAATTCTTCAGATGTTGGTGTAATGAGCGGCGCGGTGTTGTTCATACAGCAAGATCTCAAAATAACGGAGGTTCAAACGGAAGTACTCATCGGCAGCCTCAGCTTCATTTCTTTCTTTGGCAACTTAGCCGGAGGCAGAACCTCCGACTCTATCGGTAGGAAATGGACAATGGCCTTGGCTGCTCTTGTTTTCCAGACGGGAGCAACCGTGATGGCTGTGGCTCCTTCTTTCGGAGTTTTGATGATAGGAAGAACGTTAGCTGGATTTGGGATGGGACTCGGCGTCATGATCGTTCCTGTCTACATCGCTGAGATATCACCTACTGTTGCGAGAGGCTTCCTTACGTCGTTCCCTGAGATGTTCACAAACGTAGGGATCCTTCTTGGCTATGTCTCCAACTACGCCTTCTCGGGGTTGTCAGTGCGTATCAGCTGGAGGATCATGCTCGGAGTCGGGATTCTTCCATCGGTGTTCATAGGGTTTGCAATGTACGTGATCCCTGAGTCACCGAGGTGGCTTGTGATGAAAGGTAGAGTGGACAAAGCACGAGAAGTGCTCATGAAAACGAACGATGGAGATGACCAAGTGAACGACCGGCTCGCGGAGATACAACATGCAGCTTCTTCAAATGCACAAGGTAGCCAGAAAAGACCGGTTTGGCGTGAGCTTCTAAACCCATCTCCTGCGGTACGAAGAATGCTGATCGTTGGATTTGGGATCCAGTGTTTCCAGCAGATCACTGGAATCGATGCCACCGTCTACTATACCCCAGAGATCCTGAAAGAAGCTGGTGTACAAGAGGAGACTAAGCTGCTCGCTGCAACTATCGCTGTTGGCGTCACCAAAACGTTGTTCATACTCCTCGCCACCTTCCTGATCGATAGCGTTGGCCGCAAACCGCTGCTTTATGTGAGCACGATTGGAATGACTCTATGTCTCTTTAGTCTAAGCGTCACTCTCACATTCCTCGGCCAAGGAACGCTTGGCATAACATTGGCGCTGCTCTTTGTTTGTGGGAATGTTGCCTTCTTCTCTATTGGGATGGGTCCCGTTTGCTGGGTCTTGACGTCGGAGATCTTCCCATTACGGCTAAGAGCACAGGCCTCGGCCCTTGGTGCGGTCGGGAACACAGTCTGCAGCGGTCTGGTGGCCATGTCATTCCTCTCTGTGTCACGTGCCATCACTGTCCAAGGAACCTTCTTCATCTTCTCTCTCCTGTCTGTGCTCTCGGTTATCTTTGTCCACGTTCTAGTCCCAGAGACAAATGGGAAGTCGCTCGAGCAGATAGAGTTAATGTTTCAGAGCAGCGAAGCCGATCTTGGATATGCTGAGAGTCTTTTGTGCAAGGATCAAAACTTGGGATCACACTGTTTTCGATGAGCGTTTTCTGTTTGTATTAGACTTGCAAAAGTTACTTGGATCCCAACCAAACTTATGTCTCAACATAAAATTACAGCATTACAAATTTTTTAACATAAACAACGGATATGTCTCAACATAAGTTTGGAGTAGAGTATGACTTTGTTAAGAAAACAGAATTACAAATCTTTTAAAACTGACCTTAAAATTACGATCTAGAGATCCATACAGAGATAAGAGATAACCGATCCAGCTCTCCTTATTGTCCTCTGGCTCACTTTCCATTTCTCTATCAACACCTTTTTGATGTGTGGACAGCTCGAGACGACTGTAGCCACTCCAGCCGAAGTGATCCCTGGACAGTATACCATGTGACAAGTCTCCAGCAGTCTGCACTTCTGTACAAGATGGTTCAGACCATTGTCTGTTACATGGTGGCAATGGGACAAGACTAAGTCTTTGAGCATTGGACATCCTTCTCCAAGCTCAGCCAAAGACATGTCTCCAATGTTCTGAATATTGAAACCAAACCCAAGCATTAGATGTCAAACCCAAACAAACACACACGCTTGTCTGTAAGAGGTTTGGTTTACCTGAAGTACACTAATGTCTAGGTGAGTGAGCTGAGGACAGCCTCTGGCGATTGCTGCGATTCCAACATCTCCTATTTGATGACAACCACTTACGTTAAGTTGTTGTAAGGAGCAACCTTCTCCAACGGCGACCAATGCTACATCTCCAACTCTGGATTAAGATCAGGCGATTAGCTTTTGTCCTCAAAACCGGAGACAAGATTCAAAAGAGTTGCAGAATTTACTTGTCGCAAAACCGGAGACTAAGATCAGTTAGTGACTTGCAATTCTTTCCAACTGCAATGATTCCTTTGTTTCCAATCTTCATACATAAAAAAGGAACAAAATCAAAGTTCAAATGTCGAAAGTTTAGGAGAACCTTTATTTCAAATGGAGAATATAATTGTAATTATGCCTCATAGCATCTGCGGATATGGAGTTTCTTGAGGTTGCGACAGCCTTTAGCAATACTGCACATAGAATTGTCTCCAATGCCTGAGCAGTCTACTAAGTGAAGTGTTTCTAGGGATTTGCACCCTTTTCCAATTTCTTGAAGAGCGGAATCACCAATCCTTTGGCAATACAATAAAGCTAACTCAGTGAGACGCCTGCAAACATCCGAAAAAGAACAGCTTAGTCAATGATCCATCCCTCAGTGAACTGTCAACAAGAAAAAAAAAGAAAACAAGAAAGAAAATGTACGGGCAAGATCTTCCAATTGCCTCTAGTCCATGAGTACCAATGTTGTGACATCCATTAATCTCCACACGCGTAAGTTCCTTGCAACCATGAGCAATAGCTTCTAAACCTTTGCAACTCACAAAGTAACAATCACTTAGAGTGAGATTCTTCAACTTCTTACACCCTTTACCAATGGCCCGCATGCCCCTGAAATACAAAACAAAAAGTCGAACCAAACACTAAGTAGTGGTAACATGGCGACAAAATTTCACAAGACAAAATCTAACAGAAGCACATAAGGCAATACAAGACCAAAAGCCTGAGGTACTGAAAAGGAACAAAGATTCACTAACTTGTCAGTAAATTGCTGAAAGCTATACAAAGCCAACCGCTCCAACAAAGTACACAACTCTCCAACTGCGGAAAACGCATCATCCGTCACGTTAACACATTGAAGCTTCAGATTCTTCAAACGTTTGCATCCCTGAGCTACCGCAACAACTCCTTTATCATGGATGTACTCAGAATCCAAAAACAATTTTTCTAGAAGTATACAGTGAGAACCAACAGCTTCCATAGATAAATCTGTTATTTTTGCCGAGGCAGCAACACCAATAGACTTCAAAGACTTGGCACAACCAACAACTAGATCAATAACTCCAGCATCAGTCAAGCCTTCACAAAAACGCAGGTTTAGTTCTTCGAGCTGCTTACAGAAGTTTCCAACAGCTGCTAAGCCTTGATCTCCAATAAAGCAACCCTAAAGACCACATCCATAAGCATATTAGATCATTCTTTTCATCAAAGCCAAATATATTCAATATTTTTCTAGAACTTAAAGGTGTACTTAAACCTGTAAATCAAGAGATCTAAGAGAAGTGCACTTCTGAGCAAGTGAATGCAAACCGAAACTCGAAACATTAGGACACCATATCAAGCTCAAGTTCTCTATTCGTGGAAACCCATTGGCAAGAGCTGTCAAGCCTGCATCAGTCAAGCTGCAAGACTCGGTGCTCTCAGCTTCAGAGTATGTCTTATCAGCAAACTTCTGACGTTTACTCGACGACGGCGATGATGACTTGTTGTTACTCCCACGTTTCCTTTTCTGCATATATATGAATTCTTTTTTAAGTCCTCTCTCAATGACATAACAATTACACTACGTTTCAAACAATATGTTCGAAAAAAGTTACTAAATTTCACAAATGTGATTAATCAAGAAACGAACAAAAACTCATAATTTCAACTAACACAAACCCAGATCCTTACAAAATTGACTAAATTATTGAAATGTGACCAATGTAGAAGCAAAAAGATCTTGAAAGGAATAAGCTTTTAATCAGAGATGAATCCAAGAAACAATAAAGAACTCTTAATTTCAATTAACACAAATCCAGATCATCACAAAAATTTGATAATTCAATTGAATTGCATTAGATAATGACCAATCCGATCACAGATCAACATACGGGGGAAGGAGAGAGGGAAGGGAGGGAGACGGAGAGACGTTCGTCTACGTGGATGGAGGTGACGTGGAGGAAACGGCGAGAGAGGAGGGTGACGAAGACGTCGGGAGAGAATGATGCTCCGATACGGAGGGTGGTTCGACTGAAACGCTCGAGGTGTAGCCATCGTTTGCAGACGAGGGAGCAAGCGTCGCGGCTTGGTTTTGATTCGAGGCGTCGGAATATCTCGAGGATTAGTTCTTCCGGTAAGCAATTGTTGATCCGATCATGACCTCTCATGATCCCCAGAGAGAGAGAGAGAGAATTTTCAGTTGAAGATGCGATGAGTCGGTAACAGTTTTTGTATTGTCCGAATGAGGTTTGATGACTTGTTAATGTAAGAAGATAAGTAGAACTGTAAAACGTAACTCAATGATGTAATAAATGTCACGAGATAATTTGTCTTGTTTGGATCTTAACAAAAAGTAAAAAACAAAATTACATAATTAATATATAAATCAAAATAAAAATAAAAAAATAAAAAAGTAAAATCACATAATAAATATATAAGTAAAATGTTTTATAACTTCCATAAAGATATGAATATATATATATAACTTTTTATATATATCATGGAACCGAATCTCTAGCCTTTTTTCAACCTATATGGCGAGTCAAAAACTGCTCCAAAAGATCCGAAACCTCATGTGGAGATGTCAGAAGTCTCTCCAACAGTTTGGTAGCGACAAAAACATGGCTGACAAAAGACTGACAGGTAACAAGAGTTGTCTAAGATGTGGTGTCGCTAAACATTCAATCATGTGTTCTTTGAGTGGTCCTTTGCTATATTAACATTGCTCTTTTTCGTTTGGCCTCTGTGGTATACACCAACTCCTTCTAAATCTTTTATTTTCAAGCTTTGGTCACACCGAATTATGATGGGGAAGAGATTCAAGACCTCTCAGGGTCTTCCCATTTCTCCAGGAGCTGTTGATGATGATGCTAAAGAGCGGTGTGAAACAAATGACAGTTTGGTTATTGGGAGACAAGGACATCCTCCACAACCATTCAAATGGAGACCACACCACCACCTGACAACTTGAATTGTAACACAGATGTCTCTTGGAACGATGGCGAGAAGGTTTGTGGTATGGGTTGGGTTCTAAGAGATGATAAAGAAGATGTCAAACAGTTTGGAGCAAAAGCAACGAAGGAGATGGCAGTCTTCATGTTTCGAGGACGACAAGCAAACAAGTCAGCTAACGAAATTTTATTTTTTAGGTTGAAAAAATCGAGTTTGCTTGATTTATGTTTCACCAAAACGTTTAACCACATTGCATCATATACTACAAATCTCAAAAGATAAAAGTCAGTTATACACACAAATGTAAATCACATAGAAGCCTTATGTTCTGCTTATAGTTTATAAACCCCATCACACTGAAGCATCACCTTATATGCCTTGTTCAGTTGTCACCTTGCCTCAGAATACGCAATATGGTCAAGAAAAGATTGAGGATGTCCAAATAGAGAGCCACCGACGCGAGGATGTATTCGTCATATGTGAAACGCTTGATGAGATTGTCGGTATCATAGACAATGTATCCGCAGAACACCAATGCGCTGAAAGCTCCATATACGGCAACAGAGGTCGGGCCAAGAGGGAAGAACATCTGCAATATTATAATAAACAAAACAAAATATAAGCCTCTTCTTTAATTATGCGTGGAACTTGTGTGTTCTGTAAGGAATGAGTATTCTAAGAGACAGACCTGCATGAAGCTGGTCACTACAAGAATGATGAGACTGGTGAAGAGAATGGGTCCAAGGAAGCTGAAGTCTTTTCCCTTCTTTGCAGCCCAGAAAGTGTATGCGGTTAGAGATCCCACCACAGACAGTGTCAATATCAATGCTTCAAGGACAATTCTTCCTGATAAAACAAGTGGAAACAACAAAAGAGACCGTTATTAGACTATCTGGCTCCTTACAATTTCCTATTGCTAGAACTGCCACGAAATCACAGAAGGTTGATAAGAAAACATATGGGGAACGAGAAAGAAACCTTCTGTCATAGCACAACTGACACCAACGGTGAAACTCAATGAGATAGTAAAGAGAGCAAGGAGAATCAGGTTAACAGGATGCTTCTGGTGGTAAACATGCAGAGGCCAGATTACTGCAAAAAACAAAAAAAAATCACATCACATGAACAATTTTTCACATTCTTAACTTATTTCGCTTACACAACTCATCTACATAAAACGGAAAAAGATATTGTGCTTGGACCAAACATATATATACAACCACACTCATTCAAGTTACTAACAAATTACTCATATGACCCCATGATCCCACTAAAAAGAACAAGAAACGCATAAACCTAACAAGCCATTAACGCAGAATCAGATTGACCAAACAATAACCAATCAAGCCTAAAGCATTAGCAATCGAACATTCTACACAACACGAAGCGAAATTCGATTATACAATCTATCATCTCAAATTCAATTCAACCGACAACGTAAATCAATCCTAATTATATAAATCATATGTAAAGAGGAAACGAGGAAGATGGCAATTGAGATCTAGAGGAAGATACGTACAGACGAAAGGGATGATGCAGAGGAAGAGGAGAAGACCGGGAGATCCGGTTAAGAGATCGTTAACCGGAGGATTAAGAACAACGACAGCGGAGATAAGCGTGGTTAAAAGAAGCTGAGCAGAGAGAATCCCATAGACTTTGCGGATGAAACCCCAACGGAGTTGATTCTCTCCGTAGCTTAGCCCTGGGTAAAGCGTCGCCTCTCCGACTCCCATCTCAAGATCGATATCCTTCCCTCCGGTTCGATCTACGCTGCTGCTCATCCCCACGCTCGCGTATCCGTACGGTTTCTCCATGGCTTTGATTCGGTTGACGAGAGACTAACAGATCTGAGTCGAGCTTTTTTTTTTTTTGGGGGAGAAGATCAAAATTACTGATTTTTTTTATATTTTTGTTTTTAGGTTTTTTATATATTCTCTCAATAGTCGTTGGTTGACGAAGGAGCGAGAGCCGAGTCCGTGATGTACACGTGGCGAGATGGACGGTCTGGATTAGAGATGATAACGCGTTGTATTTATCTACGTCGCTGTTTATCTTTATTTGAGAGACCAAACGGAATAGAGGAGGAGAAGTTAGGTGTTTTTCGAGGAACTTTCTGGATTTTTTTTTTTATATTGTGATAATAATCGACCATTAGTATTTTGATACTTTACCTAATCTTCTTAGTTATGCTATTCCCCTATAGAAAGAGTAGAATAAGTTGATTAAAGTAAATGTGGTTAATAATATAGTCAGTTGTATAAATATGATGATTAGATTTATTGGTTTAGTTAATTTCTTCCAAGCTCGAGATATTTTCCAAAAATTAATAATAAAATCATTCAAATATCTATTTATTTTTTTTTATGAATCTTTTTTTCAGTTATGCAATACTATTTTTTAAAATGTCATGTACCATTCTGATATATTAAAAAATCATAACTAAAATTTTTAATAATAAACTCCTCATCTAAATCTTTGTAGTCATTACGACTGGTAAATTTTATTAATAAATTTTTAATTGAAGGATGTTATCGTTGAATTTTACTTTAAAATGGGTGTAGTGATATTTGAGAAGAATATTCTTTGTTAGTATTACGGGGTCACATGACCCCTATAAAATTTGTGTATTAGTTTTATGACTGGACATCTCTTATATTATATAAGGGCAATCTCATTGATATAGAACTTCAGATTCTCAAAAAACACATATTTTAATTTAATTTTATCTATCTAATTAATCTTTATATTTTAAAGGTATTAAACCAATAATTAGAGAACAAGTGGATTATTAGAGCATGATTACTGGGAAATTTCTCTTATAATCTCTTAATTTAAAAATATATAATAAAATATTAGATATTATTTGTTTAATATCAAAGAGTTTCTAAAACATTGGAATCATAACCCAAAATTTTTTTAGAGATTTTGGGTTATGATTTCAATGTTTTAGAATTTTTCTCCTAATAAATAAATATTATGTAATATTATATATTATTTTTATTTCTTTAGAAATTTTGATCAGAACCTCCCTATAATGTTGCTCTTATTATCTTAAGAATTCTCTTTTCAGAATTTTTTTTCATTCTCTTTCATACTTTTTTATACTTTTTCATATTTTTCATTTTCTTTTAATTATGAAAACCTCACTTACATCTCCCCAATCAAACTGCTCTAAGATTATTTTCAATTTTTC